>JASCZW010006503.1:0-92897 GCA_034211315.2 Aedes japonicus
TACGGGCCCGTTCAAACGTTTTTGCCCTTCATAGAGGAGCATGATGATCACAAACAACAATAGAATCCTGTTCAAATCGTTTTTTAGGTTAAACCACTGCTATGGAAAGTTACCTTGCTACAATAGATGGTTGTATTTCATCATCAGTAATGAGGTATTAAGAGGATCCACTCAGTGTAAATCCATCCTGTGCGATACGCACAAAAATCGAACTGAGATTTCCGGCAAAAACACGATGACTGAGCTATTAACATTAAAAATCTAACCATATTTCGTGACGCTTCAAATTTTTACATTCGTAACGTGGATCCCGGTATTGATACTACGAGACGTAGTCCTACGTTAAAACATGTATTCAGAAATTGAAACTCTGTTTAGGCTCTTTCGGTTCACCCTCAGCTTCCCCAACACACAACAAAAAATCCGCTGACACAGAACGTCAAAAAATACAAGGGACGTTGAACTATCATGTTCCTCATTTAACTGCTTGGGACCGAGTTAACTGGATCAAATAAGCCAAGAATTTGGTCTTAGAGTTACCTCTTTGAGAAAACCGCATCATTCACAGCATTAATTACATTTGATTAAGGATGTCGCTTTAACGGCCCATCGTCCATAACAGCGATAGCCGTTGACGCCTATCGCCGTTTCAATCATCAGTGAGCTGCTGGCCGATAGTAGGAATACAGTACAGTTCTTCCCACTCAAAGCAACTGATTGTTTATATTTGGATGACAGCATCCGCTGTTCGTAAACAGCTTTACTTTCTATTTGAACTGATTCCGCTACATAATTGAAAAGCGCCGTTATCAACTAGCATCGTGTTTATTTCTAAATAAATGTTTGCCGCCTACCCATTCAGATCACAACTGACTAGGCTTTCGTGTGAAATGGACGATCCCCGAAAGCGATCCTTGAACAGCTCCCGATAATATCGACTATCGATAAAGACCTTGAACAGCAAACCGCAGATGATGGCAACCAGCAGGACGATCACGACATACTCGATCGTCTTGTCGGCATTTGAGGCTGGAATGAGTTCAGCCGATTCCTCATGATCGTCTCCGTTCGTGGTGAAATTGCGCACTATCTTCAGCGGACACAGTGACTCTTCGAACAAGTAATCATTTTTATGTACGGTTTGATGTCGTGCTTTTTCAGATCCTCGATCGCTACTGAGAGGGATGATTCATTCCACGGAAGATCGTAAATACCCAGCGTTTTGAGGTTCGGGAAATTTCGCTTGATTGATCCGATCGACATGTTTGCAATGGGGTTTCCACTGATCATTAGCCGCTCAAGCTGCCGTTGTGAGGTGAGGTTTTCAAAGTCAATCTTCTTCAAGTTGTTGTACGAGATGTCGAGAAACTTTAGCTTCCGCAAGTCGTGCAGCGTCGTGTACTGAAGGGTAAGATTAGTGCACTCGACGTTTAGCGCCATCAGCTGTTTCATTCCGAGGAAATCGAAACGCCGCTGAAGGATGTTGAATGAAACGTCCAGCGTTCGAAGTGTTTCCGAGCATTTACGAAGATCCCCGAAGCCAGGAATGTGATTGTGAGCGAGATACAATTTTTCAATTGAACAATTACTCCCGACCGTAACCGATTCGATCATATTGTAGGAAGCGTGTAGTTCCGTACAATTGCCACTGATATGGATGCTCGTCAAGTTGTTGTATTTTAGGTTCACTTTCTTCACGGTGATTTCACTCCATGCCAGTTCGATGAGCTGATTGTAGGATGCATCCAAATATGCGAGTGAATGAACGCCGTCCGGCGGGAACCAACTGTCGAAACTCAACAGCACCAGTCGGTTGTGGTTCAAATCCAACGTCTTCAGATTCTTCAGCTTGTGAAACACACCACTGGGAAGCCTGCTCAGATTGTTGTACGATAGGTTAAGCTCCTCCAGGTCCAAGAGAAACTCAAATGCGTCGTGCTTGATGTCGTGGATCCTGTTGTGGTGGAACAGCAGGTGCTTTAGCTTTGGTGTCTTGGGAAACAGATGTGTGTCCAGAAAACTAATGTTGGTTCCGGTGATTTCAACGTGCTCGAGCTTGTGACAATCGATGAAACTATTTGGATCGATTTCCTGATAGAAGAGACTGTTGACCACGACGAAACTTTCCAAATTGGGCAGCGATTCGAACATCCTGGTTGGAATTCCGATTATTCGCTTGTTGCTGATCGTTAGTTTTGTTATGAAACTCCAGTTGAACTTTATGTCCGAAGTCTCGAACACATCGTCGAAATCGATGTACTCACAGTGTGGGGGTTTATCGCCGTCAATTCCGAAGCAGGCATCAACAAAGTCGTCATTCCCGGTGCTCACCACCCGATTAATACCCGAGCAAGTGGCAACGAGAAGAATCGCCCTGAAAGTAACAAACCATTTCGTCAATTAAGAATGGGCAGAGGAAAAAAAAACGATTTCCAATATCCTACCAATATGCATTCATGTTCGCTATCGCCTGTTCTTATCACCAAAGTCGTAATACTACTGCGGCAGCTTAAACGGATAATATCAGGAGACCCTCCGGAGATGTGTTGCACTTATGCTTCACGCTGTTTGAGATGATCTACATATGAAAGAAGAGCTGCGGGTAATCTCCTAACGGCCGTTCCCGAAAAGGGGCCGAGCTGAGATGACGTTCTTTGGGGAAAGTTCTGCCTATGAGAGCATACGTTACGGACGGGACCTTCAAGTGCGCGTATGTTTTGTATACTCGTTTATCGTCTTGATTGGAGTTGATTGATCCGCCGACGAAGATAGCAGTTTGTTATTGTCTGTGTGTGGGTGGGTGTGTGTGTATGTTGGACTGGAGAACGAATCTATTGAGTTCTGGCTTTACGCAGAAAAAACCGCGGAGCGAGTGTTTCAGTTGAAGGGATTCATTTAGAAACATTATTCCGATGGTACACTGAACTGGTGGGATTTTGCGGTGGCATTGTCTCTGCTGAGTTGACCTTGTATGTTGTGCAGCTTGATCGTGTTCAGTGCCTACTGAGAATGATTGCATAGTTTACGGAAGATGCTCTCACTTTCACTTTTAAGGTGCAGGGCAAACGGTCGGTAGCTTATTTACTCTGGGATGCGTGTCGGTTTTTGCATTTAACATTTATCTAACAATTCGATGGAGAATACTCCCGATAAGGCGAAACAACTTTATATTGTAGTAGGGTATGTGTCCCTTGACTCAGCCTATTATGCAACCATCGATTGCATTTTTGATCATAACTCTTGAAGTGTTCAAGCTGAAGGCGAGATTCAAATAGTTCTACACTTGCTAAGATATGTTTGATAAGACATTTGGTAGTTTGTTTCATGAAAAGTTACACAACTCTGTTTATAAAGTCAGAAACTGTCAAGGGATATGGATTTAATGTCGGTCTACAGGCAACAAATTGGGTCTATTCATGGATGCAACTTCGTCCCATTCGATGGATTTGTTACTAAATGCAGTCTTTGTACGGTTTTTCCTTCTTATTCTATAAATTAAGGCATTGCCAGCTGTATTCGCTTTACTTAACACAAAATTTCACACAAAAAACTAAAGTAAAACTGATTTGAAACACATAAGTGATGTTCATATATAATTTACTAGCCATTCAATAATGAAAACATTATAATTCACTGTACAACGGCTTAGTTCCTTCGGTTTGTGTGTAAATGAGCAACTTGAATACAAGCAACCGGAAACACATGCATTTCCACTCGAAATTCTACCAACAACAACCTTTTACTACGTTATTGATACAACAGGCCATAGTTGGGAACATACAAAAAATATGTCCCCAACATTGGGTCTATGATTTTCTTGTGAAATAATTGTTATTGTAGGTATGTTAACAGTTAGTTTGTAACGTGTAACTGTTTTCTGTACATCCAGGTGGCATTACTTGCTTTATCGATTTAATTAAACCAAATTTAGATCACTTGAAGATCGTGTAGATCATCAGTTCAGCTTAACTAGTGAAATCATGATGCCCAAAAAGTTCAAGAAATTGATAATTACGCGGAAGTGAGCAACTATAAGTTGATTAATATTGTCTCAATTGCTTCGAATTACATTGGTCATTCTAATAGCAACATGATTCTGTTGATTATTGCTGAATTAATGACTCATTTGGTACATAGGCCGAATGAAGGAGCTAGGCTAACATTACATCCCCTTACCCTATTATAGAAGGTATCATTCTTTAGCCAAGCAGTTTTATGTGCTAGATAATTAAATGAAACCTGCATTCATTCACTTATGGTGCAATCTAACCCTTCTTACGAAATTAAATTTATGGTATGATTAATGGTCACTTATTGGATTCTCATGTTAACGGCTTAAATCCCGTTGATTGATAGTTCAAAAATGGCCATTCCCTTGGGATACCCATTATACGCTGATAGCAACAATCAATTCTAGTGATTTAGAATTGGCTCATTGCTATAGAACGCCATGGTCCCAAGTACACCTTGCACCTTGTAACTTAATACATTCTTTTCGCTTTTCGGTGCTTTATACTGTTCCAGAAAGTATAAGCACACTTTTAAAATAACAAAAATGTTTTTTTTAGTTTTAATAATTTTATTTGGCAAATCATATTTGTATTTGTGTTTTATATGATATTTTACTCTCGTTGAATCAAAATATTTAATCATAGCCAAGACTCTAACTTTTCCTTGAACATGACCCATTAGCTTCTGTACAGTGGTACTTCCCACCATTTTGACCACTTTTTGCCAATCTTTTTTAAATTTTCGGATGTCGTCCGCTGGTTTTATGAATGTTCGAGGCTTTGCTTTGGTTAAAGCCCAAAAAGTCTCGATTGGCCGTGCCTCTAGGCAGTTCGGCGGATTCATGTCTTTCGGCACGACACATACATTTTGACTTTTGTACAATTCATGACACCAAATCAGGCCGAAACACTACTTGACTTTCGCGCTGCCTGATCATCGCCAATAATCGCTTCTGGAGACATTCCTTAACGTATTTCTGAGTGTTCATCGTCTCCGTTGTGATGTACGGACTAGATGTTTTACCACACTTGCATATTACCTGCCAAATCATAACCTTCTTACCGAATTTTTCGGTAAAAATCGCCTTCTCCGTTTCGGGGATGTTTTTGTCTTCGCTTACAGTATAGAACTGTGGTCCGGGAAGCGAAGGATTTTTTTCGTTTATAAGAATGTTGAAAAGAGCGACGCAAGTAGCGTTATTGTTGGGGACAGGTTATTTAACTTGATAAGTCAAGACAGGTTTAATCGAATAATTGGGTTTATTCTGCGCCTCGGTGAGTCAAGATGTCTTAAGAGAATCGAGTGGGACCTATTACGGTTTTTACCTTCACCATCACTTTCACTTCACTTACACATCACCTCTTTTATGCTATTACTGGTATCACCGTGATCAAAAATGAACTCCGTGAGGTGGAAGTGATGGTGAAGTTAAAATCGTAGTAGTTCTCAGAAGATCTACTATCGGCATGATGGTGTCGTTTCAACCATAATAACACTCGAGTGCATTCAAATCGTCACCTCGGATAAACTCTTTCATATTTTTCACTAGGGAGCATTCGTAATAAGGTTTTTTGTTTTCACTTCATTTTCACCGTGAAGTGAAACCCGTAATGAGCCCCATTATTCCGTGTGGATTAAATGGAGAATAGACTAACACGAGGTTATTGTAGTCACCTTAGGGAAGGTACATTAATTATGTAACGCAGTAAGGGTGGAAGGGGGAGGGGGGGGGGGTAGGGTTGGGAAAACGTGACGATCCATACAAAATATTTTGAAGGTCCATACAAAAAACGTGACAAGGGGGGGAGGGGGGTTTGCAAAAATTCAATTTTGCGTTCCCTTACTAGATTCTCTTGAGGCGGAGAATAATATTGAATATATATAAAGTCAAGTTTCAACTAAAAATCTTAAAACTTCAAAGAACAACATTGAGTCAATGAACATTTTGAATTTATATCATCATTTAGAATTGTTTTGATAACGCGTTTTAAATCTTCAAAATTGTGTCGGTTGATACTGATTCCTTCACGACTCCGTTCCCAATACTTAAATTAGCCAGATTTGAAAATCGTTTCTGCGTCATGGTACTTCTAGCGTAAAGTTAAAAAGAAAATTAAGCGTTTTGATATGCAGCTATCAGCTTAAAGTTGCTCCTTGCAGAAAAGTCTGAAAATACCTGGGCATGGTGTCCATAAGAAACCGTGGTCAGGGGTTTCATTTTTTTTCTTAAATAACTATCAAAATGAACTAAAAAAATAGAAAAACCTGAAACCTGTTGCACGACTATGTTATCTTGAAAAAATTAAAGTATCTATAGTATTAGGATATACCTACCTATCTCTTAATTTTTCATATTTACTTTTGTTCATTTGTCCAGATTGTGCGGAATTCTGTAAATCAATTGTTTCATAAAATTGAAATGCAATCACTTCTTAACTTAGCAATTTTTCTTCTCTAATTAAACTTACTCTATTGCTGAATAAAAAAAATAGTAATTTCAAAATTAGGAGATTTTTTTTCAGTTTCCACAATGTGGATATTCTTCAACTATTCAGTGGAATTCGATTAAAGTTTTTTATTAAATAACTTTTTGAATGTTCTGTTCGCAAATCAACAACCAAGGTTGTTTTAAAGTGAAATTCTATGAAAAACACAATGAAAATTTATAAGTTATATCCGAAGCTAAATTTTTAAAGAGAGTTCAAAAAATTTGAAGGAGAATTCCGATGATTATTTTATCAAAACCTACTGAGAACTTCAATGCAGTTCAAAAGAAACATCCGTGGAGTAATTTGAGGTTAAACTTAAGATGATTTCATTGCGTATCGATAGTATTCCAGGATATCGCAATCCATGGAGATTTTTCGAAAGTTTTTGAAGGTGTGACAAAAGAATGTGAACAACTACAGTCATAGGTAAAAATAACAAATGCACTGTTTTGAATTTTTAAATTTTCGCAAGTACAGTCTTTAAAATGGTATCAGATTTGCTTGAAGTTTGAGGTTTTGAATTATTTAAAATTGAAAAGTTCTACAACAATGAATTTTTCGGCAAAATAGTTTATTCTTATGAAATAAACTAATTTGTTAAAGAAAGTAAATGTTTTTTTTTAATTTTCTAAGATGGTGGATCGGACGTAATTTTGAAGACTTTGAAGCACAGTTTATAAACTCAACACAGTTTGAAATTCAGGTTACTTCTATTGTCTAGCCATAGTCAAAATTTCAGCTCAATCTATTATTTGAGTACTGACAAAGTGAATGTCAAATATGACAATTTTGTATGAAAAACTGTAGATGTATTTAATATTTTCGCCACAATTGTATACTAGGAACTATTTCAGCCAAAAATAGAACCCTTTGATTGAAAATCAAATCCTTTAAGGAAATCTTAAAAACAGCTGTTATAATAAAAGCGAAGTGAATTTTGATAAAATTTGACATACAGACCCATTATGTAGTCTATATCAACAACTAGTGGTACTGAAGCCAACCCCAACAAATGTTATGATTTCAGGAATTTACCAGACCTAACTTCTAAAACAACATTTTCGAAAATATTATCGATAATCAGGGGCGTAGTGAGGCGGTGGCGAAAGTGGCTTCCTCCAGGGGCCCAAAACCACAGGGGCGCTGAAATACAAAATTTTATAGTGATAAACTTTTCCACAAATTTAATCAATTCACTTTCAAAAATTAGTAGTACAGAAATTAAGAGTCTACTGATAAAATGCCAACTTCGAGAGGCACGCTCATATTCTCCTTCCATTTTGCGCCTTCTTTTGCCCATCGGGGTTTAGAGTAAGGCTACTTTCTAGAATCTTTGCCTCCAGTCTATAGTTAAATATCAATGGTTTACCTCTGCTTCGCACACGGTCATCAATTTTACTCAGTTTCGCGTCGGTTGGAATGATGGAGTGCTCTTAAAAAGTCTTTGGTAGTATCATTGGAAGGACATTCTGATACAAGATGGTCGTCTAAGCGACAAGCAGTGTCAGTTCTTAAGAGATCAGTTTGTTCCATGTTTACCAGTCTAACTGACTTAACTAAGCCGACAAAATATAATAGTGGGACTTGTAGAAACATGGGAGATAATTTTAATTAACATCGACTAAGCGAACGATTAACGATCGACTAAGCGAAATGTTTTTCAGCGATCGATTAACATCGACTAAGCGAACGGAGATGCTGGCCATAGTCTTCGCTTGTGTTCGTTTCGATCATATGATAGTTGGAAATCCGAAAATCACGATCGAAATCGATCACAAGCCGCTATTAGCTGTAATTCGCAAACCCTAAAGGGTGTCCCACATCAAAGTACATCACGGTAAAATCGCTGTTGAAATTTACCCATTGGGTATTTTCTCTTGGAAATTCTTGGATAAAAGAAGTTTTTAAAAATGGCGAAAATCCTCAACTGTCTCATCGGAACATCTTGCCAAGAAATACATGATTTGGCAAGCGATCAGCTCATGTAGTAGTAAATGGATTGCGGCGTTCGTGCCTACTGGATTGTAAACGGGGAGATCTACAACCATTGCCGCCGAGTAAATCCGTTTCAAAATGCCCTTTCATTATGAAGGGATGTATAGACAGATCGTTCAATTTTACACACTACATTTGATATTTTACATTCATTAAATTCTGTTTTATTTTCAACTTGGAACGCATGAAATGAATTGAAGTTCAATAATATCTGACTAGGGCATAAAGGCCAATTGTAAACAATGGCTTAAAACACCGATTTCTCAAGAATCTCAAATCGCTCTCTTAAGTTGTAAGAAGCATCTAATAGAGGCATATATGGTGTACTTGGATATCTAAGAGTATTTGGATTCGTTAAAAATTTACGTTAAGGACATACTGGATCAATTCCCTATCTCTTCGAAGTTTTCTGAGCTCAAACCTCAAATACTATTAGGACTTCAGGCGTGAAATTTTCATGAATTATTTGCTCCGCTGGAGCATCCATTGATTAGCAATTTCTGCGTTGTTTGTTTTGTTTGTGAATTTTAGTCTCAAAAATCGGAAAGTCATAATTAACCTAACCTATAAATCACACGGAAAAAGGGTTCCCTCCAGTTTCACCTTAAAAGCCATTGTTAACAATAGGCTTTTAGGCCCTTATCATGAATTACTCGAGATTTTATTGAACTTCGATTCATTTCATGCGTTCCAAGTTGAAAATGAAAAGAATTTGTCAAAGATTGTTAAAATCAAATTTTGTGCGTAAAATTAAACGATCTTGTCTACACAGATAAAAAGAAACATTGAATTTTCTAATGTACATAAAGGGAATGCTAGATTTGGTAGAAAATAATGGGATATTTTATTTAAATTTAAGCCAGATAACACCGAAATCAAGCCTGTTGTATGAAAGATTGCAAACATTGTTGTATGACGCATCAAAGACTACAACCAATTGTGTTGTTTACGCCTCCTTTGGCTTGTAATTACACGAGGGGAAATTTTACGCGCTTGTCAATTTTTTTTTCTGTGTATACATCTTAAAAAGAAGGGGCATTTCGGAACGGACTCAACCGGAGTCAAGGGTTATTCACTAAACACATGACCAGAAACAAACTTACAGTCGATACTAGCTCAGTCATCAACGATGATTCGAGCGGTCAATATAGAAATCGAAATTTTAAGCCAAACAAATCTGTTTGGGAAAAATTGTATAGAAAAGTGATTTACCATATGATACTAACGAAATCAATTAGATCCTTAGGTTGGTTTCAACGTTAGAAGCATTAATGGAGCACACACACTATTGGAGCATTTACCCTACTGCTGCCATATTTAACTCACGATTGCTGTATTTATCTTTCGCAGAATCAAATTGATACGATTGCGATTAGATTGGTTTCGTTTTGTAATATTACGTATTAGGCCGTTCCCAACGCTGTTCTATTTTGTATGAGCTGTTTTAGTTTACAACTAGAACTGAAACAAGCCAGTCCCAATGATGTGTTGCAGTTCTACTTTTCGAGCAAATTTTTGCAACAGATTTACAACTGCTCGACAGCTCTGTTTTTATTTTCAACGCGATTTGAAACACGGATGCAACATTGTTTTGAACTGGGTTTCTTTGTAGTTGTGGCAGCTGTTATGACTGATGACTGTCAAATTAGCGGTTTTTAGTTAGTTTTGCAAGTGATTTTTTTTAACGCGAAATTAAGATCGACCAATATTTTTAAAACATGGCATTGCGATTAACGTGTTTTTGTTTTAATTTTGACAGTTCCAAAATTTAAAACTGGCAAGCAGTTTGCAACAAACATGAAACTCAGCGTTGGGAACGGCCTTACGTTCGCCTGACGTTCAACAACAAATACTAATATAATCACCCATATTCTCGTTTACGTTCGAACCGCATACCCTCCACACAAAAGCAACATGTTTTGTCTGACACTAACGGTACGAACAAAAGCGAGAATAAAAGTAAATAAACCAATCCAACCGCGTGTAGTTCTTCGTTTTTTCGAGCAGGGTGACTGTAAGTGATGAGATGAATACGGGAATCTCCTCAGAGACAAATTTGATAGTTAATTTTACCATTATTGGAGGTTAGGATGACTTTTGCAGTATAGTGATTTTGAACTGACTATGATCATGGTTAAAACAAACATTAAAAATGGTTGATTAAACAATTACCAAAATGTCGGAATAGTTCTTGTTACTATGGTGATAGTCAAGAATGCCTTGGAAGTGGTGAATTCGTGGTTTTCCGTGGTTAATGATTTAATTGTCGGTATAACGATAGAATTTTTCTCAGAGATGTTATTACACATCATTCAAAACAGGAATTGCATAAGTTACATTGCTTTGCATAGCTTGCTTTGATTCCTGTATTGGTATTTGATATCGTTATGGTAAAACAAACAAGCTCAGGCCACCGCAATTACGCCTGACTGGTATGCTACACGCATGCTTTGGGGGATTTTATAGCACCAATCTTCGGCTCGCCATGAATCTACATCACTGATCGTGTATTCAATCTTTCAATCTAATTGATCCGATGGCGTTTGATTTTGCTGCTACCTACGTCGATACAAATTTTATTAGTTTGAATTTTTCTCTACACTCCCATTATATTACCTTTTATTAGGTATCACCTGTCTTGCGGCACATGAAAGCCTCGGTTACCTAGACGAGTTACGACCGGCAACCTATACCGGGTCGATCGAACGCTTCTTGACGAACCAACTTACACCGGGAAGCAAGCCTCCACTGCGGCGACAGGACGATAAAAATGATTAAATTTACTTAATCGGCTCTATTAATTATATGCATAAAGCATTAAATTCACTTTTATACCAGCGTTGACGGTTGATTGAATTGCATTCAGCGGCAGTTTTTATTATCGGGCCATCGAGAAAATTGCGACAAAATGTTATTTTTGGGTCGGTCTGATACGCCGTCGCACAGTGGTCGGACGTGTCTTTTTTCACGGCGAAATTAATAACTCCGGGGTGTTGCATTTTATGTTCATAATAAATCTGAAGCTCATCACTTGTCTACAATGATGTCTTCCAATAAGTTGATCCTTAAAAAAATGGTAATATTGTGGTGACAGTTCCGTAGTGCATTTCTTGGCCGCTGTTATAAACTACCTAAAAGCAAGTTAGAATGATGCTAGTTTATAAAGTTAGAAATACAATGTAATTTTATTCAACTTTGCTATCCAAACACTAATAATCTAGCGCATTATTTGACCTTGTGATTCTTCCAGTCGATGGTGTCCGGTGATAAAGTAATTCAAGAAGACCCAGACGATCCCGCGGTGGTCAGGCAAGGTTGGAGTTGAATAAGATCAAGCGTCGACCGATCCTTTTGATCAGCGATGTGCGAATAAGGCGGAAGTTTCCATCTGTTTTTTTCGTCAAAACGATGAAACGTGCCGGCCTCTACGTCTACAAGGTCAGGAAGTCACCAAACCAGAACGACAAACAAACCATGGGAACCAAAACCCGCGCCAGGAAGCCGCAACGAAAGTAGCTGACGAAACCGAGGTGCGTCGTGATGGACGACGAGACTTATATCACGGTGGATACAAAGCAAATGCCGGGGTAGGGGTATTACGTTGCCACATCATGGTTGGCCGTTAGCCTAAGGTAAGGAAGAAGAAGTAGGCCAAAACATTTTGGTGTACTAATTCGCCAAAAAATCAAGAGCCAGCCATACATCACGACGGGTACCATGATTGGGCAAATCTACCGAGACTAGTGCCTCCAGAAGCACCTGGTACTCTTCCTGTGGTCTCACCGAGTCGAGACGCTGTTTTGGTCGGATTTGGTATCCTGTCACTACGCGCGGCTGAAGTTACACTGACACAGAGATAGGATTCAACTCACCGAACTCGCCGGCTTAAGAAGCTTTGGGGCATCATGTAGACCAAACTTCGTAAAACACCTAAAGTATTCGAGAACGAAATGGCACTAACAAAACGCGACGCGAGACCTTGGGGTCGGACATAGTCCCGTAGATGGGCAGCATCGTGCCCGAAACCGTTCGACCAAAAGGTAAATTTATTTTAAATTGTAAGAACGATAAGTGTTGTGTCTTGTCTCGCGTCGCGTTTTGTTAGTGTCGTGTAGTTCTTACGTCAGCATAAAAATCATAACAATAAACGAAATGGCTTTGAAGAAATAGTGGATAAAAGAAAGTGGGTTATAAGTAAGTTGCCAAAAACCTTATGAGTGGTGTAAATGGTAAAATGTGGGCATTTAGTCATAGAGAGAAGATCCAATAAAGAAAATGTAGTGTATTCCCTGAATGTTTGCAGAAATTCCGAACCAAAAATGAACTTTTGGCGACCTTTTTGCGTGTCTCAGTTTTCTCGAGTACAGTCCTTATTTTCTGGGTTGAGAAGTTACATTGTATCCCTTGGAACGCCGGATTGTGATCAAGTATGGATACATCTGCTCTTACTTCAGATTTTGCAACAAGGGTTGCCTAAACGACCATCTGAATAATTGTCCAGATCGAGTTTCCACTTTGTGGCCGGTCTCAGATCTAACTGCAGCATTCTTAAACAGGATTACACAAAGGACCACAAGTGACATATGGAGTGTATTTACGATCAAGTAACCACTGTGTTGATGGTTCCAGGTTCTCTTGGGATACTGCGATGATAGCGAAGCATGGAACCTAATGTTAGATACCTATTTTTCTTTGATTGCATATGTTCTCTTATTGGGTACAACCAGGGTTCCCTGGGGATATTCGAATCGACTACAAAGTAGACACTTGATCTGGAAAACTATCAGATGGTCATTTAACTATGTAAAATTTTCTGTAAACTTTGAAATTAGATATCCACATTTTAGGCACATACGCATTAAATTTCCTGTTCCGTTTCGCCCGATAAAGTAATGCATTTTTGGTAGATAATTCTGAAAATCTTGGAGGTTCTTCATCTAGTATACAAAAAGTGAAATACTTAGGAGATCCATGATTCCAAGGTAATACATTTAAATAATTTGCTGCTTAAATTTATTGAATCTAAGCACCACTAAGAATTGGACCGTAAGATTCGATGCATGCTACAGATCGGAAGCATGTTGTGCATTCAGAAACCTCTACGTCTGACTACTGAGGACCACATTTCCTAGACGATGTTGTCCGGTGCTGTGTCCCGACCACAAACGGTCATCATGCCGTTTCCCGCGCCGTCGAAGCGGGGGCAGGTTTTGCGGCATCCTCTGCATGCGCGCACCCAGGACACACGGAGGACTTGGCACATCAGGCTGTGCGTGTATTTTCGAATTTACCTAAGTAGCTCTTAGTACTCAGAACGATGGCCTACAGTGGTCCGCCATACCTAAGTATGGTCAGGACGACACTGGCTAAGATCTTTTGTTTGCTCTCTTGCACCGCTGCGATATTCGACAACATGCGTGATAATGCCGATATAGTCATCGAGGACAGCTTATTGTCGATCTAACCCCCAAGTACCGGTACAGTTTCCTGCACTAATCGTCGCCCGTTGCTCTGCTTTCTTGTTGTTGATCACAGTAATCTCCGATTTGTGATGCGTTTATTCCAGTTTTCAGGAACGCACCCATCCCTATGCTATGACAATGAAGTGTGTGGCCGTTACTTCACATCTTCTATGAATTCACCATAGACCTCTACGTTGATATCGCCTACAAAAACGACAGTCTTTACCCCGTTGGGGAACGAAACTCGCAGCACTTCGACATACATCGTGTTTCTGAGCACCGGATCCAGAATCGAACCTTGCAAAACTCCTGCTGTGACTTAGAAATGTTGCTGGCCCGCTACAATATTGTACACCAGTACCCGATTTTTGAAGAAGTTTCCCAAAAATCCTGTACAGGTACCCAGGAACCCAGCGGTTATGTAGTGAGTTACCGATAGCCTCGTAACCGGCGCTATTGAATGCGTTTCTTACAGCGTGACCACTGCAAAATAGCGGACTCCCACCTCTTACGCTGGACTGCCAACTCTGCCGTCGTGGTAACAGTATGGTATCCACAGTTGGCTTGCTCTTAGGGAAGCCAAATTGGTTGTTTGCCAGGCCACCTGTACCTTCCGTGTACTTCGACAGCCAGTTGAAGATTACCTTGTTGGATCGCCTGGTGGCTGTCTTGGGTAGCAATACGAGGATCTAGCACCCGAAACATATCTGCATTACCACCCTGAACATATCGGAGGCCAAAAAATTAGCCGTGTTTATGGCCAGGTTTGGTATACCGTCTAAACCTGATGCTTTGATCACCTAGAACGACTTTCATATCACGATGAGTTCATCGTTCGTCACCGTCGCCTTACTTCCGGCCTAGCGTGGAGGCTAGTTCTACGGAAGTCAGCGATCGACTCTATCCACCAGTACAGATGTGACCTCCCATTACTGAGCTTGACCTTCCCAGGCATGGTGGCGCCGCACACGCGTGTTGGTAGTGCTACGAGTTGATAGCCGCACGGGTTTCGCGCATATTTTGCTCCCGCTCAAGCGCCTCTTTCAATACTTCTTAGTCGAAGTATGATGCTCTCTATTCGCGGACGAATGGAGTGGGTGCTCTTCCCTCCGCACGCTGCCCAGTATTGTGGACGATACAATAACGAACCGCCAAGTGGTCGCTATTGGTGTAGACATCCTGTACCTTTCAGTTTCTCAACAGCCCAGGGCTGCCGCACGTCACGTAGATGAGTCTAACCAGTCACCTCAAGCATAAAGGTTGGTAAGGCGACTCTCCCATTCCAGCGCCCAGGCGTTGGAATCACCCACTTTTATCAACGGGCCCGCTCCGTTGTCAAGCGATCAACCATTTGTGAAAACTGGTCGATGGCGTGTAACAGCTGCAGCAGAACACTCCATTTATCTTTGCAACCGCGAAGCCCTCTTTTAAGGTGGATGCAGCATCTTGAACCGAGTAATTGCCCGTCGTCCATAATGCCGCCATATTGGACCTATCCCAACTGCTGTTACGATGAGCTTCTAGGTTTACCCTTTGATCGCGCACGGGCGGGGATCCTACGTTGTGTATATGATATTGAATAGCAATGAAATAAACAACACCGAATGTTCGGCCGTCCTGCCATGGCGGAGGCATATGAAATACTGTTTTATTGTGATTTCTTATTGAAACAGTACAGTGGTTAGGGTAATGGAACTTATTGATGACGTTGTCCAAACACCCTTGTAGGCTGGGCACTAAGAACCTTCCGTAACGTGCTTGTCACCTGGTTCCCAAAACACGCCAGGGATGTCCTTGCAGTCCTGGGTCTTGTGGCCTCTATCTTCGCATATTTTACACCGCTCCCTTACGGGCCGTTGCATTCCCAGGATATGTGTTTTCTCTCAAGGCACCTGAAGCATTCCTTCGGCGACTGGTGCACGGTCAGTGGGCAGCCGAACCATCCCACTTTGAGCTTAGACACTTTTGGGGTCAAGCTCGCTTCAGCTTTACAGCTTCCACAGGAGTCCCAAGTGATCCCTTTTGTAGTCGTATGGCTGCTGTGGCCACGGCAACCCCGCATTGACTCTTGATGGCTGTGGAGATTTTTGCTAGCCTCCGCGATCTCGTCCAGGCTCTTACACTGGAGTGTCACTTGCGTGGTAAGGACCCGCACCTCCACACCTTATCCTAAAGATTGTACTTGAAAAAACTGTAACAGACAAACATATTCACTAAAAATTCATTTTTAGTTAAATATTTTTGAAACGTTCAGGGAATAAATAAAAACATTTCAGCTATGTTTTAAAGTGATTTATTCAACCTCCTTTCCTAGGCTAAATACCATCACCTTGGACTTAACGCTACCCATCAAGTCATAGCATCAACTTTCGTACACAGTTTCATCCACTCTTTCTTCAAATCTTTGTCGCTTTTGAAAACCTTCCCTGTTTTTCGGAGCTTTCCCTTATTCATAATCGCTCAGAATTTTTCTTTTGGGTGAAGTTGGTGAGTTTGGCCGAATTGCCTGCTTCGGCACAAAAACAACATTGTTGGCTTCGTACCATTCCATCAGAGGTTTCATGTTATTGCTAGATGTCAGATCCGATTAAAACAGAGTGTCATCTGACCGGAGGAAAGGCAGCAGCCGTTGATGGTGCCGGTCGTTATATACGACTTGCTGAATTTGCCGCACCCAGAGATCACCTGCCACACCAAGTACTTTTTGGCAAATGTGTCAACCTTTTTATTTCGGAACTTCTCCAGAACATTCAGGCGGGAATTGCCGATGAAAACCACTCGGAATTACCGATGACAATAGCTCGCGGTACTGTTTCCTGGCACGGGATATGGCCACCGTATTCTATTTATCGGTTCGGTTGGGCGCCTTGCTTACCTTGAAGACATGTAGTCCGGTCCACTGCATTGTTTGCTGGACGAACCAGATGGATGAATTGACCTTCTTGGCCACGTCCCGAATCCTATGGTTCGAATTGCGCATGAAGTAATACCTCACCTTCCTAGCGTTCTTGGGATTCGTCGATTTCTCTTTTCTTCCGCTGCCAACTGGGTCGTCTGGGTCTCCTTGAACGATTTTACCACACGGGACACGGTCGAATGGTCGATTTCCAACTGTTTCGCGGTTCACCTGTGGGACTGGCCTGGATTTCCAAGTAGCACACAACGATCGTAATTAGTTGCAGCAACTTGATTATGACAAACAAAGGCATATTCATGTTTTATCAACTCAATGGCAACATGTGTGCTACTAGGGTTTTCCAAGACCGCGCCCACAATTTCATCAATTTTTACTCTTTTAAAAAAAAGCTATACACTAAAGAAAGTGTTATATTTTTTTTCAAGTACAACAGGACCAACTCGCCCGTATGGTTACGGCGTATACACCGCACGCTGGCACCTAGATCAGCGAGCTTCGCGTCACCGTGCATCGCTACCAAGACTTTCTAGTATTAAAACCCTACGGTCTTTACGATGAGAGTCTCACCGCAGTTACGCTTTCGTGCCACTGTCCGCCAATCTTTTTCTTTTTGCGGCCTAAATATTTCTCTTTTTTCGGACCTTTCTCCAGGGATTTTCCCATCCCCTCTGTGGGTCGTTATTCGTACCCTTCCTCGCGTTACTCTTCACCGCACTAGGGCCGGCCCTGGCACTTGGATCGCCCTCGGCGCTGAGATTCTGTTCGCAGTAGAGCTGAGGTTTTCGCAAGGCTTGGCGCCAGGGCAACTTTCCTTCCGCCCGGTCGGTCGTGAGGAAGAACCCTCCGACCCCGACACCATGTTGGAGTATGGCGCTTCTTGTAGGCGCCGGGTGCCGCTTCCCCGGGAGATTGCCTCACCCCCTTGGACGTCTCTGCCCCGACGATTGCTTAAAGACAACCACCTGAGCCTTCTCCACCACGACTAGCCTGACCATTTCCCTGGCCCTTTGATCTGTTGATTGTTTCGATGATTGGGCGGGAGCAAAAAAAAAAAAATACATATATGAAGGGCACACACTGCGCGGACTATTAAAGACACTGTTTCTGGAGGATACTTAGATGTCCGCCGCAAAACGCGGAATTGAGCCGAATCAATTCAAAAAGCGTTTTCTACAATTTTGCTTGCTTGGGACAACCTGTAGTTAACGCTCTTTCGTCTTTGCTGTGGTTTCTGCAAGAACATGAAATCATTATGTGTTGATAAAGCGGGAAAGTGTCATCCCCAAAAAAATACATATGGAACGGGTTTGTTCTTAGGGAAAAGTGGTCTTGATGATGGGAGGTGAAGATCGTTCCTGTACATTGACTTTGCAAAGGAGCAATCGGCATATACCCCACAATCACTGATCCTTTATTTTGCTCCTATGTTGACATACGTAGACTTATATTCAGCATTCACCAAAACCATTAGAACAATGCTGAACTGCTTATTTCAATTGGTAAAATCACTGACGTTCTTTGCACGGGCTTTTATGAATGCTATACTCATGCTTAAAGTCTTTCCGTATGTTCCCAAAGAAAAGATTGGACTCGGAAAAAATGCGACACTTTGTTTTGGGTGTAACTTTTTATCGCGTGGGTAAAAATTAATGAATTTTTAGGTAATACTAGTGTATTATGTTTATGTGTGCAATATTTTATCGCGATCTGTCAAGTAGTTTTCAAGATGCATTCGAAACAAGAAGAGCTACGCCAGCAAATCTTGGGCGCGGTGATCGATAATCCTGGTCAGTCGCACCGATGGATCGGCAAAAGGCTTGGAATTCACCATTCCACCGTGTCCCGCGTTGTGAAGGTGTTCCAGGAGACGAAGATCATCGAGCGGGGCACTGGAAGCGGCCTTACACCGAAAACGGAATACCCAGAGAAGGCGCAGAAGATAAGTACTTTAAGAATAACCCGAACCTTTCCACCCGAGACGTGGCCAAAAAGGTCAATTCGTCGAAGTGGTTCGTCCAGCAGACCATGAAGCGGGCTGGGCTACGTGTTTTTAAGGTCAGGAAGGCGCCAAACTGGGCTGACAAGCAAAACACGGTGGCCAAATTGCGTGCGCGGAAGCTGTACCGTGAGTGGCTGGTCAAGCCAGGCTGTCTCGTCATGGACGACGAGACATATATCAAGGTGGACACAAAACAAATCCCCGCCTTGAGTTTTTTGTTCCGTTTTTTGGAAGAGAAAGATGGACAAATTCGCGAAGAAGTACCTGTTGTGGCAGGCGATCTGCGAGTGCGGACGGTACAGCAAGCCATTCGTTACAACCGGCACCATAAACAGGCAGATTTGTCGAGAGGAATGCTTGCAGAAGCGCTTGCTGCCCTTCCTCCGCCCTCACCGTGGTCCAACGCTGTTCTTGCCGGATCTCGCTTCGTGCCATTACGCCAAGCCTTTGGATTGGTACGAAGCAAAGGGTGTTAATGTGGTCCCGAAGGAGGCGAACCTGCCAAATACATCAGAACTTCGTCCGATCGAAAAGTTTTGGGCGATAATGAAGAAGAAAATGAAGAAAAGTGGAAAAACATTTAAAACCGATGAAGCTTTGAAGAAAAACTGGGAGAAATTGTGTAAGGAAGATGGACAAAGCCTTGCCCAAGAGCTCATGAGTAGTGTTAAGAAAAATGAACGAGAATTCAGCTTGGGGGAGGAAATTTAATAAATAAGTTATGCCAAGACATAGCTTATATATAGTTATTTAATGCCTGAAAATTAGAGAAGTGTCCGATTTAAAATGAATTTTTGGTGATCATTTTTGTGTGTCTCATTTTTCCGAGTCCAGTCTTTAATCTGAAGTTCTCTGAGGAACTTTCCAGAACTGTTCTGAAAAACTTCTCTGAAGAAATTCCCTGAAATTTGTGATTAATTTCATTAAACTTCTTTGGGGAGAACTTCTATGAAATTCCCTGAAGAACTGCCTAAAATTTCTCTGAAAAACTTTCCAAAAGTTTTCTGAAAAACATTCCAGACATTTTCTAAGAAACTTCTAGGAAATTCTCTGAAGAACTTCATTGAATTTTTGTAGAGAACATCCCAAAAGTTTTTTGAAGAACTTCCTAGAAGTTCTCTGAAGAACTTTCCCGAAGCTCTCTAAAAGAATTCCCCAAAATTTTTTGAAGAACTTCTCTGAAGTTTCTTTGCAGAACTTCGCTTAAGTTTCTCTGAAAATCCTCTAATGTAGGGATGTTACAGTTCGTCTGAAGAATTTTCCTAAACTTCGTCTGAAGAACTTCTCTGTAATTATTTCTGAAGTTCTCTGATGAACTTTCCTGAATGTCTCTGAAGAGAACCCCTGAATTTTTCTAACGAACTTCCTTGAACTTCTTTAGAGAACTTCGCTGAAGAACTTTCCTAATTATTGATGTATGCAAGCACTACAGCATTTTTTTTCCATCATCTGTCTATAGTTACCAAATGTACCCACAATTACTTCTGGAATTTATTTTTAAAAGCTCACTTCTGGATAAAGGGTAGGGAACGGCTTAAGCATCCCAAGACGCTATTCCAAGCACGGGGTAAACGTTAACCTACAACGCTCATTTTTTTTTGCAGTATGGTGCTTCACTATATGGAGCAGCATACTGCAACAAATGAGCGTTGTAGGTTAACATTTACCCCGTGCTTGGAATAGGGTCTAGGGGTGCTTAAGCCGTTCCCTAGCTTATGTGACCATAAAGAAATTCAATCATGTGTACACCGGAAAAAATATGTGATAGTGCTGCGTCGAAGATTTCTACTAATAGCTACTATCATATCATAACTCATATTTTTACAAAACCGTCTTTAGAATCTCATAGAACTATGACATAGATGTCTATAACGGTTATGTTACAGGGTGCGGCAGAAAATAATGTGAAAATTTGTTCTATTTCTTTCAAATCCCAGTTTCAACTAATTTAAGCAATAATATCAACATTTTCGAGTGCAGTTATCTTTATGAAGTCCTTTTGAAAAAAAAAATTCAATGTGTCCTCCATTTTTATTAATAACATCCTGTTCGCCTTTCGGACGTAGTCCTCCGACATTGACTGTCATGTGCGTGTTATGGTTGACTTCAGGGTTTTCACACTGGGGTGTGATGTTTTGTAGGCTCGTTCTTCAACATATGCCCAAATAGAATAATCCAACGGATTAAGATCTGGACTGCTAGGGGGCCACAAATCCTTCGGCCAAAACTTCATGTTATCGTTCAACCATTGTTGGGTTCGATTGGACGTGTGACAGGGTGCTCCATCCTGCTGTAGGACAACGTTTTGGTCCTCGGAGCAGTTGGCCTTCACCCAGGGAAGCACTTAGTCCTTTAAAATACCGATATACATTTCGGTATTGATTTTAACTCCAGCATCAATGAAAACAGCCGGATGTTTGGTTGGAAATTTGAATTTCACTTTTTCCGGAACGTTCTCCACTTTCTGCGGTGAAATGAACCGGTCCGTGCGGCTGTTGGCCACAGCATCGATGCTGAAAAGCTTTTCGTCGGAGAACAGGATTATCATTTTTTTCCTTTTTTAACAAGGAAAGCAATCTCTTGGACCGAGTCACTCGTTGTTCCTTGACCCGGTCTCTAATCAAGTGGCGCTTCATTCAGTCTCTTGAAGATGCATGCAGGTCTTTTTTGATGATTCTCCGCATGGAATTCTCCGAAATATTGGCATCCTTTGCAAGTTTTCTTATGGAACGCACCGGTTTGCGAGCAATTTTTGCACGGATCGATTTGATCACGTTCAGCGTGCCTGCAAAGCGCGGACGTCCGCTTTCCGGCTTCCGCTGCTTACGACCATCCTGTAGGGACTTTTTTTATGCGATAAACTGTTGCCAAATGGCACCCTACCACCTTGGCAATCTCTTTCGGCTTCTTCTGGGCGTGCAACAAACTGATGATCACTTCTCTCGCGAACATTTTGACGAATTTGCAATAAAACAAATAGAATGTTTGGATGCAGCACTCGAAAGTAAACATAAACAAATACACTTTCGACAGAAATTACTCACTATCTACACGAATTAACCCAATACTCAAGTTTGAACATTTTCGCATTATTTTCTGCCGCACCCTGTATAGTGAACAATAACATAGATTTCAAGCGCCGTATGGCGGCACCTTTACATTGGAAAATGCTCATAATAAATAAAAACAAAACGCCTCTTGGAATTTAGCCACAATTTATTCTCATGATATTTCAAGTGATTTGATTTCTGGCAAAAAAAATGGGTGATAGATATTATGTTATCGACTTGTTGCACAAAACTCGCGATTCAAGATTTGCTAAGATGCTAAACCTATTTCTGGAAAAATTAAACGAGCACCTTCAAGTGCACCAATTGGTAGTTTGCACCAAAGTGTCCAACCGATAAGCTCGTACAGCGACTTCATAATGTTATTGGTTGCATATGTACGCCCCCAAGCTTCACTCTGCTGGCCTCTGCGTTAATTTGCATAGTATTTCATATTTTATCGATCGGTGCGGATTTAATTAGTAGTAATTAAAAATCAATTTCAGCTTGTGGTATCGCGATTGAAGTTGGACGCCGCGTTGCTCTTGTTTCGTGCTGTGAAAGGGGTGGGCACCTTCCGCGGCCGTGCTGCAGATGCTGAGATCTCCAGAGAGAAAAGTTATGCTTTCGGTCAGCTAGGAAATGCTAGGGTACATAATAGGAAACACTAAGCTTCCAGTCAGCGGATGAATAATTAATCGTTTGACCGAGGCGTTGAATAAGCATTCCACTACCAGTTGAACGACATCTCGAATTTATGTGCATTTGACGAGGGCGGTAGGTTGGTATATTTATTGCATTTGATGTTGGGCTGATTATACATTGTATGACCGTTGTTGTGGATATCAGAATGGCATTGACGATACAACTGGAAACCCATTCCGGTCATCCATTCAATGCGTCAACTTAAGGGGATGGAAATTGTTTCTTTATTTTTGGAGATAGGTAATATTTTTTTAAATAGAGCTGATTTGTTGCTATGAATAATAAATTCTGCTTATTGTCCGAACTGCAGCACATGAATTTACCATACGTCTGATATTGGGGCCTAGCAAATATGAAAAAAAGAAAAGAAAGCGAGTCCACTTGACAAACAACCTCCGATCGAACTTATCGGCTCAGCGAGTCCCAATGAGTTAATTAATAGAGAAAGATTTAAGCCGGGTGAATTAGACCAATTTGTCCGGCGGGGGGCGGTTTGGCGTCGCCTTCGAGCTCATTTGTCTTGGGGTATTTATTCCGGTTTCCAGTTGTCGTTGTTGATCCCCCTCGGACCGTTCAGTGTGAATGACAAATTTGTCCACAGATTTGGACGCATTTTCGACTTTTAGGCGATTAGAGTCTCGAGAGATCCGATCACTTTTTTTTTGTGGGAGCAAGAGCGGGCTGCAGATAGCACCCGGCGGAGATTGATATGTGCGATCAAATCGGTCTGATAAGAGTTAAAAATCAGCAACAAATTATATTTTGATCAACCTAATTTGAATGCTGATTTGAATAGGAGATTTGCTTTCACGTGTTTGATGTGAAGAAATTCGGGCGGTAGCTTTGACCGATTTGTCCGGCAATGGCATCTGATCAGCTCAGGTCGGAGTAACTTTTTGCTCTAAGCTATGGGATAAGGATCTAGTAGGTTGTTAAAATAAAATCGTCCAATGAGGTTTTTGCGCTGCTTAGAAGCAGAAGCAAGGAATCTTCCCAACGACTCTCAATCATCAAGTTTCCAATCAACGAAACAGGTAGAAAAACATACCGGCTCAGGAACAGCTATCGATCTTATTACCCCATCGCATGGAACCCCTTGGCAACATCAGCGGTCGATGGGTGATCCCCGCTGTGCCTTGGGAAGTACTTAGACTTACTTCAAGTCAAACGAACACAACATGCCGACGTAGTGCCAGGAGGCGACCATAAATCAGGGTGAAATACCTGACGTAGCAGCAGTAAAACTAATATTTACATTAAACCCACTTTAATTACTTCGTAAGCTTTAAAATGCTAATTAAACGGCCACTCGGATTACGTACGGATTGGCTCGGCTGACGGGCCGTGTCGGTGTCGATGATCATCTAATCAGTGGCCAACCGCAATCAGTGAACAAATCGAAAACCAATCGAACAAGAGTGTTTTACCTTCGAATCGGATTTGACGATGTTGTGCGATGACATCATCCAGGCGGAGTGGTGCAACATAAACAATACAAACTGATCCGGAAAAGTCTGGATATTGATTTTAGCAGTCTTCTTTTTTATGGTACACGGTGCCCCGATAAACCGTTATTATAAAAAATAAATGTCCATCAAAACCAAGTACATAGCTTGATTCTTGAGGTAGTTCTGTCCTTCTGGACCAATTCTTAAAAAAATCCCTAGGAGGAATCTCGAGAAATCTTAATTTTAGTTTTTAGCTAAAAATAAATCAAAAAATCCATATTCAAATTAATTAATATCATCAAAATACCTACATGAACTTCCGATAAGTGATCCGAGTCAATTTCAGCCAGCTTGTATTTATTACCATTATTACAATTATAAATATTTACAACTGACTTAACTTACCAAACTGACTAAAGTACGTTTTTTGTATGGCCTAGCATGTGATCTTTAATTAATTATGAATAAATAATATTTTCTTTTAAAATTGCATTCTTCTACTCATCACCGGTGATCATCAAAGTAGGCTGTTAAACGTTAAAATCTGCCTCTTCGTCAAGCTTCAGCAATTGAATGTTTCGTGTGATAAACGTCAGAAAGCCTAAGTGAAAAAAGTACGTGTGCAGAGTGAAAATGGATCTTCATGAAAAAAAAAACAGAAATCTGGTTTGCGTATTCTGTCTTTCGAAGGCATCATCGCTTCGATCGATAACTGAAAGCATAAGAGTTGTTATCCAAAAGTTTCTGCTAGATTTTGAATCCAAACAAAACTTTTATGCGTCGGTCATCTGCGGAACATGCCGTGTGGCTTGTGGGGAGTATAGCAAGGGAGGTAAAAGGATCCCCATGATTCACAATTACAATCTCCAAAATTCAATTGTCACGCGATTCCAAGTTATGTGCAAATGTGAAATTTTTGTCGCAGCCGGTAGAAGCAATCTTCCAAGTTTTCAAGCTAAGAAACTCAAGCGCGAAAGACCCAGATCTAGTCCAGACACAGAAGATGTTGGCGGATCTAAGGCGGTGGCAATTTGTGAAACTTGCTACAGCAAATAGTAGGAGCTTTTTCAAGATCACTTTATCTGTGATTTCCCCACAAATGGAACATCGGTCTGACAATGACTTCAAGGATGGCGGTGTAAAGAAGCTGTTCATCATTGCACTTTCACCAAACCTCGCAGAAAAGTGCGACAATATTTCCCCGATTTGGATAGACTTACTCAAACTGCACGAGCTCGATCATTTGGTTGCCGAGGACCTCAAAATTATAAACATTATAATTGGCATAATGGCGCACTCCTTGAAGAACCCGTGTCCATATTGCGAGGCTTCCAAGAGTGAACTTGGCATATCGAATGGCATCTCGAGAACCAAAGGAAGCATCAAGGAAAATTGCACAAGTAAAGGAAAAAACTTCGCAAGCTGTGTGCATGCTCCTTTGGTTTCCAGTAACAACGAAGACAACATTTTGAAGCTTTGCCCACCTCCGCCACTGCACATCACGCTTGGAGTTGTCAATACGATTTTCAAGTTCCTCGAGAAAAAAGCACCAGATTGGGTAGATTTGCGGGTGAACGAAGCACAGGTGAGACATCAACAAATGGCATACGGGTTCACTGGTATAGCCTGTCACGCGCTTTTGAAAACTGCCAAATGTTTGACAGACAATCCCGATCTTTCGGATTACGTCACGGTAAGCTATTCTACTTAATCTTTAACCAATTTCTTAATAATGTTACGATTATCAGATTCTGAATAATTTCAGAACGTGTACGTTAAATGTTTTTCTTTCAAACTTTAACATGGTTTTGAAGAAACAATTGGTGGTAAAATCAAGATTTCGCGAGATTCCTCCTAGGGATTTTTTTAAAGAATTTGTCCAGAAGGAAAGAACTACCTCAACAATCGAGCTATGTACTTGGTTTTGATGGACATTTATTTTTTATAATAACGGTTTATCGGGGCACCGTGTGGTACGTTTTGGAACAGATCTACTGATATGAATGCCAAGTGTTGCCAAGAAATAATTTAAAGTCATTTAATGTCAGAATAACATCGTCGCGTGGTACCATAGAATTCTACAAGCTGATTAGTATTTTAAGTCAACGGATTCAACTCAAGTATTGGTTATTTTAAAGATGTTTAACAAAACGATTAAGATCTTGTTCAAACTTCAGTTTTTACTTCTTCTAGGTATTTTCTTATTTGTTCATATTCATCTTCATTCTTCCTAGCAAGCAATGTATTCAAATCAACTCGATTACAAAGTATTTGATACTTTACGCGAACGTGTAATATTTTTGTATTCTCCTAAACGCAGAGTTACGATCTATGATGATGCTGTTTAAGAAGGAAATAATTTCTCATCACCACGAGACTTCAGGAGTAGACAGCAATTTTTGCTAGAGCAAAGATGTGAAGAGAAAGTATTGATAGTTTCGAAAGAGTAAGGCAGGCTGTGAAAATTGAATAGAAGTAGGGTAACAGGATGTAATGTTAGCCTAGCTCCATCATTCGGCCAATGTACCAAATATGTCATTATTTCGGCAATTATCAACAAAATAATGCTGCTGTCAGGAGGACGAATTTATTT
Source organism: Aedes japonicus (assembly GCA_034211315.2). Classification (NCBI taxonomy): domain Eukaryota; kingdom Metazoa; phylum Arthropoda; class Insecta; order Diptera; family Culicidae; genus Aedes; species Aedes japonicus. Next base: position 26,667 of record JASCZW010006503.1, read on the forward strand.
CAAAGCAATTGAGACATTTTAATCAATTTATAGTTGTTCACTTCCGCGTAATTTTCGATTTCCTCAACTTTTTAGACACCATAACTTTACTGGTTTAGCTAAACGAATTATCTACACGATATTCAAATGATCTAAATTTGGCGAAATTGAACCTATAAACCGAATAACGTTTGCATTAAAAAATGGACTTTTTTTTTCGGATGGTGATAAAAAAAAGCTAAGACAGATAGGTCATTGCTTTTGATAAATTTCCCATGGATGGTAATTATTTAAGTTGACTTGTAAAAAACCTCTATGCCCTTGGGAGCGTCTTTCCGACAGTTAACCGACACATTAGACATGGCGGACGAAAACATGCATGTAGGCATGATTTTGAGTTCTTTCTTGGTTTTAGTTATCAACTCCTTCTCAGTCTTCACAACAAAATTGTTGGAGTAAAGCTTACGCTTCAGGTTAGCCCAGAAATTCTCGATGAGACACAGCTGGGGGACGTTGGGCGGGTTCGCCGACTTGGGTACCACATCGATATTCAGCCGCTCCATCTCCTCCAGCGATCGCTTCGAGTAGTGGGACGACAGATCCGACCAGAACACCGCGTCTTCACCCTTATGATATTTCTTGATGAACGACGCAACTTCCAGCAGGCATTTCGTACTCTAAATTTCCCCGTTCATGGCCAGTCCGAAGCGAAAGAAGAGCGGCTTTGACATCCCCTTCTCGCTGATTGGTAGCCACTGCAGCACGTTCTTGGGGAACTTGGTGTGTGAAGGGGGGGAAGTAAAATACCAAGTGCCCTGCCAGTCGTTGCCATCCAGGATGAGATAGGTCTCGTCATTCATCACCACCGCCACGTCGCGATGTATACTTTTCGGGAAAATCGAGTTGACCCTCTTATTCAGCTGCAGCTGCAGCTCCAAAACCAGTGGACGCGACTTCCACTTCCTGACATGTATGTTCATGTTCACCAACCTCCCGGCCAAGCGCACGCAGCCATGTAACCACTTTTCCCTCGGTCTTTCTCTTCAGCATCCTTTGGAGCTTCTTGTCGCTCAGGGTCGCCGGTAGTCCTTTCTTTCGATGCTCTGATTGTTGTCTAATAATGCCAAGATGTTGTAGATGCCGGAACGGGAGTATCCGGCGTCCACAAAGAACGCGCACATTTCTGAACAGAGCTGCTTCACTGTTTTTGCCATCACGGTTAGAGTTTGACTTATAGAGCTGTCAAATTTTGTCTGCTGACTCATGGGTTACTATAATTGGTCGGGTCGGTGCGGGTGAAGGTAAACCCATGAAAAATTGGCAATTTTTGTCCATTTTTTTTAAAAGCAAACGTTAATGCAGCCTAGATGTACAGAAAATAGTCACACATTCTAAACTAACAGGTCTTAATGATTTGACATGAAAACCATAGACTCATTTGTTTTCTAGGTTCCCCGATATGGCCTGTTGGATGGAAAGCGTGGTAAAAAAAGTTGTTACCGGAAACATTTACAATAAAAATGTCTGAGTTTCGGTTGAATTTGTTTTCATTTGGCTCATCTTAACACAAACAATAAATTCTGTGTAGAGTGAATTTTAACTTTTGATTGCCATATCACTTAAGTCGCAGCAGTTTAAGCATAGTTTGATTTGTGAAACTGTTTGTTGGGTATAGAGAATACAGCTGGCAACGCATTGAATCAAAAAATCAGAAAAAATCGTACGTAGACAACATTTAAAGGGTGATACGGTCAAAATTTGGTCAAGGGAAAACGCGTGTAAATCGGTGAAATCGTTTATTTAAAAAATCAAATTAAATTTCTTTTTCAAGTTCAATTAGTATAAAATTCATGAAAAATATTCAGTTAGGCTTCCGCTTTTCCAAATGCCTTACGCTTGACCCCTGCCAGCAGATTTTGTACAGCCACCTTGTCCACCTTCTTCGCCGCAGAAAGCCAGTTTGCCTTGAACTGCTGCTCGTCCTTAGCAGTTTTTTTGGTCTTCTTTAGGTTCCGCTTGACAATAGCCCAGTATTTCTCAATTGGGCGGAGCTCTAGCGTGTTGGGAGGGTTCTTGTCCTTGGGAACCACCTGCACGTTGTTGGCGGCGTGCCACTCCATGGCCTTTTACCGTAATGGCAAGATGCCAAATCCGGCCAAAACAGTACGGAACAACCGTGTTTCTTCAGGAAAGGCAGCAGACGTTTATTCAAACACTCTTTCACGTAAATTTCTTGGTTGACAGTCCCGGAAGCTATGAAAATGCTGCTTTTCAAGCCACAGGTACAGATGGCTTGCCAAACCAGATATTTCTTTGCGAACTTTGACAGTTTCGTGTGCTTGAAAATATCTGCTACCTTTCCCCTTCCTTTTGCCGTATAAAACTCCTGTCCCGGAAGCTGCTTGTAGTCGGCTTTGACGTAGGTTTCGTCGTCCATTACCACGCAGTCAAATTTCGTCAGCATCGTCGTGTACAGCCTCCGGGATCGCGCTTTGGCCGTCGTATTTTGTTTATCATCGCGATTTGGAGTCACTACCTTCTTGTAAGTCGATAGTCCGGCTCGTTTTTTGGCTCGATGCACGGTTGTAGACGATACACCCAGCTTATTTGCGGCATCTCGGAGAGATAGGTTAGGGTTTCGCTTGAAACTACCGGCAACTCTCTTTGTCGTCTCAGCGGCTTCCGGTTTTCGATTTCCCCCCGATCCAGACTTCCTGGCTGTCGACAAACGTTCCCCAAACACTTTAATTACAATTGTAACGGTTGATTTGGCAACTTTTAGCGATTTTGCCAACTTTGCGTGCGAGTAGCTCGGATTTTCGCGATGCGCGAGCAAAATTTTGATACGCTGCTCTTCTTGCTTGGACGACATTTTGACAACTGAAGAGTGAATTCCAAAATCAAAATAGGAGCAACATTCTACACACACACCTTCAAAATGAGGGGTGTTTAGGTTTTTTAAATGCAAAATTGAAAGAAATACGTCAAGTTGATATTGACCAAATTTTGACCGTATCGCCCTTTAAAAACAAATCTATTGAATGGGACGATCATCCATGATTAGACCCAATTTGATATCCATATCCCTCGAAAGTTTTTGACTTTATAAAATGAGTTGTGTAACTTTTTGAGATTAATCATATCAACTGTATAGCTAGTCGAATGTTACTTCCAGCTCAAATACCTTATGAGTTATAACAAACAATTTAATCGATTGTTACATATTAGGCTGAGTCCCTAGTTTGAAATTGAGCGGAGGGTTTTGTGAGGTAGTATTTCGAGGGAAGCACACAATCTTTTACGTCGAAATCCCGTACAGGACAGGCAAGGCAGGAACGAATAGCACACCTTGACTGGCAAAACGGAAGAAAACTTCCTCGAAATACTACCTATCTCTGGACTGAAATTTCTCCAGTCTCAGAAAAAATTACATTAATTGGAGTTGATCTTAAATATCTGAATACTGTTCTAAGTAATTGATCTCACACTGTCTCTATGTGATTCATATCTGTTTTGGAAGCTATTGCATATATTGATATCTCGTTATCTATTTGGAATTTAATTAGTGTCTTTTCAACTTGTGACGCTGTTTTTGGAAGAGCTCCTCCTCTTTTTTTTTAAACATCATTTTTAAGCGTTTGTTTTCTTTTTTTTTACTTTATTCGCCAATTCAGTTAAATGTATTTTTAAATTTAGTTTTTGGTTTAACCATAGACCTAATTATTTATGTAATTTGACATGAGGAATCGAATTGTTTTTAATTTTAGTATCTATAGAAATTTGAATGTTTTTGTAAAAACATAAAAATGCAGTTTTTTTAGGATTTACTACCATGTTTAAATCTCTTAAATCATTTGCTGTTTTGTTTCGTTCAATATGCATATTATCGCTGGCTATAATTGAATTTGGGCCTTTTTCCATGATTGCAAAATCATTCGGAATTGGTATAGAATTACTGTGATCTTTGTGGTTTTGTGTATGCCTGCCGTATAAATATTAACAAAAAGAAAGGGGATAAAGGACTTTGTTCGGGTAATCCTTTATATTTAGGTTTTATTGTTTCAGTACCATCGTTTAGTACTAATTGATCTTTTTTATTTCTAGATATTCAAAGTTCATCGTTTTATACCATCCGGATATTTATTGTTTTGTAGTACATTAAGATGTTTATTGATTTAGATAAATCTAAACAACTTTGTCCTTTTGTGTTGGTTTCGCGTATTCGAGACATAATCATTTTATTACAATAACTAGATGAGGTAAATGTTTTAAAGCTCAATGAATTATTTGGAATCATGTAATTTAAATCCGTAAATAAACTTTTGCCCAAAATGTGAATTGGTACAATTTTAATTATTATCCAGTTTTCAGGTATGTTGAAATCTTGGAGTACCAAATTAATTATCTTCGTCATTTCTCTCTCTTAATATGTTTTTTTTTAAATTTGTTATGGATGTTCCCTCATAACCTGGTGCAGAGGAGTCCTTTTTATTTGCAATTTCACTAAGAAATAATTGATAAGTTATTTTAAGGATTATTTTAGCTGTAAAATATTTAGATCGAGATGGCGGATTGTCATTATTTTGAAAATTAGTGCTTATGAAATCGTTTTTTTTGCTTTATATTTCTTATGCATTATGTGCACATTATTATTTTTAGAAAAGCTTCCTCTTAACCGTTAAAAAATATCCAATAACTGCTTTATTGTGGTTGCAGGATAAGTTTCCTCAATTTACTTACTAAACAATTTTCTGTTTTCTATTCTAATTTCTGATTTTAATTTCGCTCTAGATTTGTTGAATTCTAGATAGTCACTCATGGTTAAATTGTTCATATATTTTAGAAATTTAGTTTGCTTAATATCATACACGGCTTGATTTTTTTTCACTCCACCAATGTTTATTGTTTTTTTAGAGATGTTTATTTTTTAAATTCAGTTTCAAATATACTATTTGAAATTGATCCGGGAATTGCGAATAATTTCCAATGTTCTTTAAGTTAATTTTGTTTAGATTGATTATGGCTTTGTTTTTATTTGTTATCTCTTTTTGTTGATATACTTCATTAATAGCGTTAACTATTTGAAATAGTTTTATTTTGTAATTCCCAGGTATTTCTTCATCTGAGATTTTCCAGTTATCAAAAGTCCCTAGACCATCTGAGACTAGTGTTAGATCTGTTGCAGATGCAATCGTATTAGGAGGATGCTAGTAGCACATTACAGTCATAATTAGTTATAGTAACTTGATTTAGACTTAGAAAGTCATAATCATGTTATCTCAACCTAATGGCAACAAGTGTACTACTAGGAGGTTTATCATGATGAGTGATTTGTTATTCACAACAATTAAATTTGTGTCATATTACAAATTAACTAAAAGTACATGTATTATTGTGAAAATGTTACAATGGATTATGGGCGTTAAGATCACTGGCCAAAACAGTACTAGTATCTTTCCGTTTTATAAAATAAAATGATTTTTTAAGTTGTTGTTCAATTTGATTATTTGTAGAATGTGGGGAAATATAGATCAAAATGAATAATTTTGTTTTTTGAAGGTTTTTATTGCTGTTATTTCGAATTGGCTCAATCTTTATTGTTGCGTTTATATTTCCTGTGGAAACGAGTTGTTAGTGCGACTTCACGGTGTTAATGTTTTTGTTAGATGATAGATATGAGAAAGTATTCGTCCGTGCACGTGGTAGATCAACAGATGTATTTGAAATGTGAGCGAAAGGGAGTATAGTTCGATCATGGACGTCAAGCCTAACTCATGCAGTGGCTGTAGCACGGAAGAGTCCGCCACTCACTCTGCAACTGACGGGCTTTCTTTGCTAGTAATGATATGATATGAAGAGATTAATGTGCATGGTGCATGAGATTATCTTATCTCTTACATTTTTTAATTACAAAACCGGCTCCTCCATAACCACCTTTTTGAGTTTTCTTTGAAAATTAATATCCTTTAATATTCACTTGGTTTCAACCAGATTTCTGAGCGTATAGCTTTGTCTACATTATTTTTTATTAAAAGCTTTAGCAACAGTTTTTTTGGTTTCAGTTGGTCTTATACTGTGATATTATTTTCAATAATTACCAAACCCCTTTCAGTATCTATAATTAGTGAGAATATGTGCAAGCATTTTCGCTCTTTGCTGTCCTGGATTTATTATGTTGTTAATTTCCGAATTTATCGTTGAGAATAAAGTTTCAGCTGTTTGTTTATTTTTGTCTTCTGAAAAGCCTTTAGTGGTGAAGCAATTCTATCAGTCAAACTCTCAAGTTCATTAAGCAAATCGTTAGAATTCAGGATCCAGATCTGGTTTTACGGATAAGTTTTTCCTTTTCAATTATTGTCATCATAGGAAATTGAATGGTTGGTTACCGTATTATACTGATAACCGTTCTGTTGGATTTGCCTTTGTATTTTCTGTTTCACATAATTATTATTACTATTGTTATTGTTCTGTTCTTTGTTGGTTTGTTAAATGGGTTGATTTAGGTATTGTTGATTATTGTCAAGTCTGAATTGTGGTTGCTTTTCTTGGAAGAAAGTGCTATCGCTTCGGTAACTTTTATTGTTTGTATTGTTATAGCTTTCTATACTTCAAGTTGTCTTTTCCTTTCAGAACAGTTCCTTTCTGCTTTGACCTATTGTCTGTGGGGACACAATTTCCCTGATCAGCTAATATTATTCAACTATCGTTCATACAGTTCACGAAGCTGATTATCCGTACGAGTTTCGAATGAATTTCTTCTAATTTACGGGTATATGTAATACTAATAGTAATGAAAACTATCTATTCTCTCAGTAGTTTTCCAGTGAATAAGGTTTCTGCGTTGTGTGGATTCTCATAAGTTATGCTATGTCTAGCTGTTCCTGCTCGTTTCAGTTAATTGTATTGTTTTACTCCCACATTATGTAGAGTTCTTGCGATTTACATTAGTTGGATATTTTTGTTTTTGTCTATGTTTTCCGGATCAATAAAAAACGTTGTGCAAACTTTATTCTTAGTCCAGTCCTCAAATTGCTGTTTTCTTATTTCATTCTTTTTAGATTTCTAGTCTTGAGTCACTGTGTATTTGTCCGTGTTCATTGTTACTGTAGCTGTTGGTATTGCTCCCATTGCTTGGAAATTTTGTTTCGCTTTCTTACGGTTTGGGTTCTTGTCTGTCTCCTCTTCACTATCTGTCCTTTTCTTAGCAGTCTTTAAGTGTGTACCGTCCATTATGTCCGAATAAAGTGAGTCGCTAGGGTCTTCAAACGTCTTTGAGACTTTAAATTTAAAGAAGAAGTTAGTATTAACGAACTATATACAGCTTACTCATAAATTGAATCAAGTTGAAAGAAAAGAAAATTTACAAAAAGCTTTTGGAATCGTCAAGATAATCAAATTCACTCTTAAATTCGACGCGAACTCAAACATACTAACGATATCACCTCACTAGCGTGTGGCTTGCTCGAAAGTTAACTTATGAATGTCAGCTGTCTTTGAGTGCAATCGCTCAAATGTCAGTGCGAACCAGCCAAGAGCTGTCTCTGTCAACCAGTATCCTAGATTAAATTCAGCAGAGGGGGTATTGTGCTTCTTCTTTCTTCTTTATAGCGTTTCAAGCTTATTGATTGCTCTCAAATTAGTGTTCTAATTGCACTTTCACAGTTATTTATCAAAAGTTTTCGATGCCAGGTATCATTTTTGTATAAGTATGATTGTGTGGCAAGTACAATCATACCCTATTGCCCAGGGATTGAAGAAATTTTCCCTAACGAAAAAGTCCTAGACCAGACAGGGAATCAGCTAGGCCAGCATGGTATTGCTTTGTAGCCGCGCCTTTAATGACTGAGCTTAGCGACGACCCAAGGAAGGGGGAGGGGTACTGTAATATGATTGAATTTTCATAAGGGCCAATGTCGAATTGTTCTCAAATGGAGAAAATCGTGTTTTAAATTTAGCATTCGTTGAAATGAAAAAAAAATGTTTTGATGTTATTTTTCAAAGGTGCGGTACATATTTATTCTCATAGTAAAACCATTTTTATTGTGATTCTTATGGATGAATCTAAATTGTTACAGGAAGAAGACACCGATTTGCCTGCTCCCGTGTTAAAGTACAGAAAAAAAAGTTTAAAATGTTTCGAAATTTTTTAAATGAAATTCTAATTAAAAGCAGTTTGTTTTAAAGGGTGTTTCGATCAAAATTTGATCGACTTAAACTTGACGCATTTCCTTTCATCGTGCATTAAAAAATTATAGTAGCAACACAAATTTAAACATATTTCAACAAACCCGATTGATTATTTTACAATAATAGAGTTACATCTACATTAGATTTTAAGAAAGAAAGTTGATTAGGATGTTAATCTTTCTTTCTTTAAAATTCTCGAACTTTCTGTGATAAACCCGCCATTAGGTTCCGTACGGTATTCTCAGATACGTCCGCCGTGACGATGATCCATCTTCTCTTGAAATCATCGGTTACATTTACTTTCTTCTTAGTTCCGAAGAGTTTCCGCTTAACTTGAGCCCAGTACATCTCTATTGGGCAATTTTCTGGAAAATTTGGTGGAGTGGCTGTTTTTGGTACGAATTTGACCTCTTGTACCTTATACTATTCCAGGACGGATTTCGCATAGTGACAAGAGACTAAATCATGCGAAAACAGAGCAGGAAAGCCGTGGTTTCTGATAAACGGTAGCAACCGCTTTTGCAGATATCGTTCTCGTATACATCCTTAGTGTTAGTGCCGGTAGAGACGAAATTTTAGATTTTCGACCACAACTACATATGGCCTGCCAAACCAAATACTTCTTCGGGAATTTGGAAACCTTCTTTGCCCAGAAATGCTCGACAACTGCGTTCCTTTACATTGCGGTATGCAACGCCAGACCCGGAAGCGGTTTAAAGTCGAGTACGTATTATGACATTATGACACAAGAAAATGTTTGCAAAAAAATATTATAGAGCTCCTTAGCACGACTTTTTGCAGTGAAGTTATGCTTGTCATCACGGTTGGGCACCTTTATTACTTTGTACGCCTTCAGTTCTTGCCTCTGCTTTGCTTTTTGTACGTATGATTTTGATTTCCCAACTTTGCGAACCACATTTCGCACAGAAAGATTGGCATTTTACTCAATAATGGCTACCACCTTCTTGTCCATTCGTCGGGAGCATACTTTTCGATTTATTCCACTTCCAACCTTGCGATCTACAGTCAAGCGCTGGTCAACAAGAATGCAACAAGAATGCAAGTATGTACCACGAAAGAAAGTGGAGAGTTTCAGTTATTATATAAGTGAAACGTTTCAGGGATTGGTCCGTGGTCAGTGTGCGAAATTTAACGTGGATAGGCTTTAACCAACATCCCAGTTTTTTCTCATGGAAGTGCGGAGAATTTCTCGGCTTTCTTCAAAGCGAGTATCACTTCAACACACTGAAAATTTATTTTCGTAAAGTAGCTTTCACGCGTTTCGTAAACATGGGTTTTGTACATAGAACAAATGTCTCGTATATTGTATTAAACATTCATAATGCTTTTTATCTGGTGAAATGCTATCATTACACCTTTTTGTAAAATGCACGAAATGAACTTCGTGATGACCAGCCAATCGCTGTTTCTCTTTTATACCGTACTTATGCTTGATGGTGGAATAATTTATCTAACCCAAAATAAAAAATAAAGCGCTGTCGAGAGCTAGAACTTCATGCTCATTAATCAAACATGTTCTCGTGAGTCAGCGTGGCCTAGTGAGATCAACCACGGATTCAGAATCAGAAATTTCCAATGTCAATTACATTTTGAGTCGATAAAGTAGATCTGTCAGTCATTCATGCAACCACCAGAGAGACGTTTCTTTTTAATTTGTGACCAAATATTCGTAGTTCTTTGTATTGTCTCCGTACAATGTACGAATGTTCTTTCTGTGTCAACAAAAGCTTCGTGCTTTTGACAGTTGCGCGTGCCATTAATTACGAATGTATCTTCATAAAAAAAAAACAAATCAGTTTCGTTGCCGAAAACAACGAATGGATTTGTGCTTATTACCTTCGTTTTTGTAATATAAACTAAAATTAACTTTCAGTGCATATTCCTTCCCATTCTCTATTTGTCCAGCATTTGGGAACGGCTGGCTAAGTATTGCTTCATATTGGGTCACCAGTTTTTAAACACAGAGAGGGTATATGTTAGTCCCAAACACCATCTGTAGGTTCTTTGTGCAAATACCGCTGATCTGGCAATAACGGAATAGCATCCGTGGGCGGTCAATGATCTCTCTCACACACAAAGTCTTCCTTGTTCTTCCTGTCTCTTGTTCCGTGTAGCATGGTAACAGAGCCTGCGTAAAATCTGGCTCATGAAGTCCAGATCAGCCCCGCCGCTTGAATCCGATAATAGGTGAAAAAACTGTTCATTTCCGATATGTTAGCTGAACTGGATGATCAGAAACGTACTGCTTTTTTTTAAATATATTATAGTTGGTAGTCATTTCGATGGAAAATACGTGGAAAATAACAACTACGAATGATAGCAACGACCGGTGTGATAATGCGTGACTAAGTTAATATAAGGCCTTTATGTGTAACTAAAATAGTACACACATAATAACAACCGTATGGTTGCTCTAAGAAAAAAGAACGCAAATATAAAACTGCAACTCAGTTTTGCGAGAGATGCGGAAATGCTCTAAGTAGTTAACAAAACGAACAGATCATATTAAATTCAACTGCGTTCCGACAGGTCGTTGGGTCCGAAGATGATTCAATATGACGAGAGCAATTGTTTTGATGGGCTAACAGGTTTTGAAGAGATTCTTTTCATTCAAATATTGACGGCCGAAATGAAATGATTCAATCATAAATCCAAGCACCGACCATGAAGAAATCCGATGTCCCTGCCGTTTCGTAGGAACACGACTTGAACGTTTCATCATCTGCTCAAAACATTTGCTTTTCACAGTCCATTTCAGTCAAGCCCTTGAGGTCGTACGCTTGAGCTAGGACCGTTGGCACCGACGTGTAATAAATTGGATCTGTCCCTATCAATTGTGTACAAATAAATAGACATCAAAATATAAATAACTCAACGCTCCCTGCTCCCCCGAGCAGCGGAGTACCCTCTTCGCCGGTCACGAATTTCAAATTGTCGTTACTCCTCTCGTCGATCGCTTAATTCAACAACCTTAACACTAATTAGCCATAAATTGCCGCCGGAGTTTTTTCTCTCTCTTTCCTAAGTATACAGCAGGTTGGTCCCTACCTAACTTCCATGCCGCGCGCGCAGATTTCTTTAATCTCTTTCTGCACATTCATCTCCATATATGACCGACGTGATCTTCCTCGAAGTGGGCACGTTAGCCACGGATTGACTGCGGGCGCTCCAAATTCCTTCTTCAGTCATTCCATTGACGATGCGACGGCGGCACAAGTTTCCAATTTTTGGTCTCATATTGCCTACAAAGTGCGCCGCCACAAGAATTACTCGTGATGTTTGTCATGTAAGGCGACGACCGCCATGGCGCCGGAGAGGTATGGTTTCGTAATGGCAAACGCCATTAATTAGAATAGATAAGAGCAGACGAAAGATCGTAACGTAACGACCGTGTCTTCACTTTCGTTTTCGTTCGGCAAATAATGACCAATCTGGTGCGTGTTGTGGCGGCCATGTGAATCTTCTTGTCACGTTCCTGCGTTCGAGGGGAAGATGCGGCATTGGCTCACCTTGCGGGTGAACCTTCCTTATTAGGTCGCTGGTTCGGAGCGTCGAAAAAGCATGCTTGAGAAATCACTCGTGTCCATATTGGTACTAACCGTGTAAAGTAAGGTACACTGGCCATCGGAGTGATTCTCTTCAGACCATTTGAGCCCAACTCTGACTGATTGAGCGTTAGCTGGAATCATGTGATGCCAAAAGAGTCAACATGAGGCAAGAGGCAGGATGGCACCGAGAGCACGTAGAGAGATTTTGTCGTGACCTCTCCGTTTGTGTAGGGATCACGTTTCGCGAACGAAAATATCTTCGTCTGTGGGGTAGGGTCGGGTGGAACGAGGGGAGGATGGAACGACACATTGGCAAATTTGTTTATTGTGATGTTTCAATTTGTGTCCGAAAATTTCTCCCTTGTTGACATGCCATATCGCGAAACCGCGATCTTAAAAACCTTGAGCTGGTTGCATATTGTAGTTTGTTTGGTATCCTTGACATATGGAACATGATGCAGTTGGACGGTTCAAAGCAGAAATGATGTTGCGGGAAATGGGGGTTTGTTGTGTGTTGTCATTTATTTTTTGATTTTTTTGTTTAGAAGGTTAAGCAAACTCAACTTGTGACATGAATATTGATCTTTCGTTGCAACACATTCAAGGACCTGGAACCGCATTCGATAGCTTAACACCTACGTGTCTGACCTCTCTTTTAGCAAAAATCTGGATTTTCATTTCCCTGTCATTCTGCGAAATCTTAACCAACTTGGATGGAATCTTTTGCACACGATCACAAATTTATTTTTGTTTTTGATACAGTATCGGAAATTCTAGAATTACACGTAGTTCCGGATATATTCACAGGAGCCGTGGGGTAAGTACCCTTCCCGAAATGCTGATCAGGATCAAAACGGTACCAAAGCATGACTTGCGACACCTCAAACTTCATGATCTTGCAAAACAAGACCATTGGTGGTAATTCTGGAAATATTCGGCCATTGTGGCCACTCTTGGAACCCCTCCGAGAGCCGGGTTCAACCAGGAAAGTGACCAGATTTTGAACGGTATCAAAACATGGCTTGCGACACTTCAAACTTCATAATTTAGCAAAACAAGACCATGTGTAGCCGTTCTGGAAATATTCAGCCATTGTGGCCACTCCTGTAAGCTCTGCGAGAGCCGGGTTCTACCGGGAAAGTGGCCAAATTATTAACAGAACCAGAACATTCCTTGCGATACCTCAAACTTCATGATTTTTCAAAACAAGACCATGTGTGGTCATTCTGGAAATATTTGGCCACTCCTGGTAGCTTTCCGGAAAACGGGTTCCACGAGAAAAGTGGCCAGATTTTGAACGATACCAAAACATGGCTTGCGACACCTCAAACTTAATGATTTTGCAAAATAAGACCAGTGGTGGTTATTTTGGATGCACACGATCGTTATGGCCACTCGCGGTAGCGTTCCTGGAATCCTCCTATAAAGTGGCCTGATTGGTATCGGGTACCAAAACATGACTTGCGACACATCAAACAAGACCATTGGTGGTCTGAAAATAATCGGCCATAGTGGCCACCTCTGTTAGCGTTCCGGGAACTCGGTTTCACGGGAAAGTGGCCAGATTCGGACGGTATCATTATTACCTACACATCCTACAAATCCTATTCCGTTGGGGAAGGCGATTGCATTTTGAAATGCTTTGCAATAAGTTTTGAACTTGGAACGGGCATTTGTAAGACGTCATTTTGTAAGATATGATAAATTTTGAAGAAATGCAGCATGAGATATTCATGGATTTTAAAAATAACTAAAACATAACCTATGTTGCTTCATAAAAAAAGTTGTTCAAAATGTATTTTATGGTAAAAAGGTCTTTTGCACCGGGGGTGCTTACTACCCCAGAAGCCCCTACGTTGTTCTCCTCCAAAGAAAATAAACGGCCGACTCCAAGACGCTAACCAAAGGTTTCATAATATATTTCTAAGCGTTCCACACGCACACACACAAACCCAAGTATGTATAATCATAATTTATATACGCTTTGTACCGGTATTCTGGATCAACATATTTGCTAGCATCTAACGGTTTTTTTTAAGCTGTTTTGCGAAATCATTTAAATCTTAGTTGTTCTGAATCAGTTGTTCTTTTGTGGCGTCAATAGTTTGGTTATAGGCAGAGTTCTGTTTTTCAATAATTTAAATTCGTAGTTATAATATGAGTGATTCTGATTCGGATGCTTCAAGTATCATCGACCTAACCTCGGTCGGTGTGGACAATGATGTTGATGATAAATGGGTAAAAGAAAATCCTTTTAGTTTTGAAGAAGTGTCGAAGTGTGGCAGTATTCGATGGAACACTAATCGTCTGAATGCAGTGAAATCGCATCTCACTAATGGTGCACGAAAATTTAATATGGATTTGAGTACAATCAAAACCCCACTGGATGCGTTCATCTTGTTCTTAGATGATTCTATTTTACATATCATTTGACAATCCACCAATGCGGAAGGAAGTCACTACGGAATCATTGACAGAAATGTGCTTCTTGCCTGGATAGGTATTTTGATTCGCTGGAAAAAACCATGATTCGAAAACACATGTTCGGGAGTTGTGGTCATCGGACGACGTGACCACTCGTGTGTTCTATTCGGCCGTCATGTCCCGAATTCGGTTTGTTTCATGTTTAGAGAAACTCAGCTAAGGTGTGGCCCATTTAGTATTGGAACAAACATTTTTGATTCTTACAGCGACCCTAGTGGTCGGATTTGTAAACTATAACATCTTATGTGTTCCGTATTACAATAACATCATCAGAAGTTTATTGTCGCGGTACAGTTCAAACGTGTTTCAGAGAAGAAGAAAGAAGAAAGAAGAAAAATAATTGTGCGAAATCATTTGAAAACCCTTCGTGTTCTGGTCCAAAACTTGCTAAAGTATTGCGTTTTCCTCGAAATACCGTGTGACGTGTATTGAAAAAGTACAGTAGCCACAATGGCCAAATATTTCCAGAATGATCACCAATGGTCTTGTTTCTGGAAATCATGAAGTTTGAGGTGCCGCAAGCTATGTTCTGATTCCGTTCAAAATCTGGCCACTTTCCCGATGGAACCCGGTTCCCGGAAGGCGATCAAAAGTGGACACAATAGCCAAATATTTCTAGAATGACAACCAATTGTATTGTACCGAAAAATCATGAAGTTTGAGGTATCGCAAGCCATGTTCTGGTACCATTCATAATTTGGCCACTTTTTCAGTGGAACCCAGTTCTTGGAGGGCTACTAGGGGTGGCTACAATGACCGAATATTTCCATAATGCCAACCAATGGTCTTGTTTTGCAAAATCATGAAATTTGAGGTGTCGCAAGCTATGTTCTGGTACCGTTCAAAATCTGGTCACTTTCCCGGTAGAACCCGGCTCCCGGAATGCGATCAGAAGTAGCCAAAATGACCAAATATTTCCAGAATGCCAACCAAAAGTATTGTTTTAAAAAATCATGAAGTTTGAGGTGTCGCAAGCCATGTTCTGGTACCGTTCATAATCTGGCCACTTCCCCGGAGGGCTTCCAGGAGTGGCAACATTGGCCGAACATTTCCAAAATGAACACCAAAGGTCTTGTTTTGCAAAATCATGAAGTTTGAGGTGTCGCAACCCATGTTTTGGCACCGTTTTGATCCTGGTCAGTGTTTCGGGAAGGGTACTTACCCCACGGTTCCCGTGAATATATCCGGAACTACGTAAAATTCCGGAATGGGCGATACTGTATCAAAAACTAGAATGAATTTGTGATCGTGTGCAAGAGATTCCATCCCAGTTGGTAAAGATTTTGCAGAATGACAAACAAATGAAAATCTAGATTTTTGCCAAAAGAGGGGTCAGGCATGTACATAGGTTGTTAAAACAGAGCAGGTATATCATGAGACGGAACTACTTTTCATGAACATTCTTTTACGCTGAAGTTCACTACCTGATATTTGATGTTGAATTAGATCAATTCAGCGCCAACATTTGATTAGGGCGAATCTGCTTTTGTAAACAAACACTTTGTCTGCTAATTTATCGAAAGTTGAATACAATTCCTTCAAATTGAATATATACGTGGATAGAAATAAAGCTCCTCTTCCTTAAAGAGTGCTCAATTTGTATTTGTGACCTTTTATTCAAGAGAAAATGACTACGAAAGCCATTGTTTACACAACCAGATTCGCCCTAATCTAATGTTGGCGCTGAATTTGGTCAAATTAGAATTGGTCGATATGGTGTGGCTCAGTTAGAATTGGAACATAGATTATTGCGCATATTTCGGATATATATTAACAAAATAGTATTCTGTTTTAACTAAAATGTTCGACTTTATGTGAACTTTAGAGGGAAAATACAGAAACATAATCATCTAGATTCCGAAGGATTTTGCAGACTCTTTCCGGAATACGTTTCATCAACCGGCGGACATTATTCTCATCCATCGTTATGGCAATCTTCGTTATGGCACTTGGTTCCCAATTCATTTATACTGACAGCCATTCACCTTCAGCTTCCTCTTCATAATAGCCTAAAATCTCTCTATCGGTCTGAGCTGGGGACAGTTTGGTGGATGGAGTTCTTTCGGTATAAACTGAATCCCGTTGTTTTCATACCACTGTTGGACTGTTTTACCAACAATCAATATGCAACTAGCGATTTGAAATTGGTTCACTGTTGTAGAACCGCTTGGTCCGAAGTACACCTTGCTTTACATATTTGCGCCTTTGTTATGATTTGCTGTGTTATTTTGAAAGAATATTTGAGAGTGTGTTCGTGTGAGTTCATTATTAGGGGCGCATTATTATCCTTGGGACCGAGCTAGTACCATAGACCATGGGCCGATGAGCTAGTACCATAGACTAACTCTAAGACCAGTAGGTCCCGAACAAATATTTTTTTTTCTTGCCTCAGTCAGTACGTTCGATCTGTACCCCTAATTAAAACTTCTGATGTTGTTATTATTATAGGGAACACATAAATGTCATAGTTTACAAATCCGACCACTAGGGTCGCTGTAAGAATAAAAATTGTTTGTTCCAATATTTTCGTCGTTCGTTGCAAAATTCACATTTTTGTTATTGCAGATTGCAGTGGAACGTCAAAAAACATGAAATGTGAAAGAAACTGTTGGGGAACGCCAAAAGATATTGCATCCAGTGTTGCGATCTGCAAAGATAGCGGTACTTATTATGAAGTAATATCAATACTTTGATTAATGCACTATTTTCCATCTTCCAAAAATTTCATACATTCCATTCAATATTGGCGAATTATTATTATTATTTATTTAATTAATGGCACTTTACCAGGGTGTTTGGCATTCGTGTCAGGATCATAATAATTACAATAAATGTTGACTTATTTAATTAGTTTTCATTGAATAAATTACTGGTTTTAAGGAATTTTATAACTAATTTTTCTTTTTCCGGATTATTAGCTAGTATTTCGTACAGTGAACCATTGATTCCACAAGATTGTCTAGTTTGCGCATATCCTCTGCAGTCTACTAGTAAATGATGTACTGTTATCTGAACTCCACAGTAGCTGCATACGAGTGCGGACTTGTGGTTGATCAAGTGTATGTGGGTAATCCGGGTGTGTCCTATTCTAATCCGAGTAAGGACTCGTTGTTCTGAAGCGCATTTTCGATCATAGTATCTATCGGGTGTTTGCTTTATTCGACGTAATTGGACCTGACTGTGGTGCCATTCCAATTCCCATGCTGACCAAATACGACTTTTTATTGCACGTATAATGTCTTGAGAAGGTACAGGAACTTCGAGTTCGGGTTTAAACCTTCCTTGATTGGCCAGTTTATCAGCTGCTTCGTTGCCAGGAATACCACAGTGACCCGGAATCCAGCTAAACGTGATGTCTTGTTTCACTATCCTTTGTTCGATGAACTGTATCCATGGGTGTTTGGATTGACCTCCTTTTAGTGCATCAAGGCAACTAGCGGAGTTAGTTAGAATAATAGTTTTTCCTGGTCTTTTAATTTTTGACACTGCTGTTTTTAACGCGAATGCTTCCGCTGAAAACACACTGCATATGTCAGGCAAGCTATAACTGTAGTTTTTATTCTGCATAATTACTCCAGCACCTGTACAGTTGTTTTCTTTCGAGCCATCGGTGTATATTTGGTCATGGTCGCGGTAACGAGTGGTGATGATTTCATTGAACCTTGGTAGTACAATGTTCCTGTTCGTACCTGCTCTTATTGTACTCCTGAGATCGATTTTCGGGGCTGTTGTATACCATTCTCGATCTGCAGCTCTAAGTGCCCTACATACAGTAGGAAGACACCAACCAGATGTTTCCAAGAGAAATGCTTTGGCTCTTTTTGTAACCGGATATTTCGAGGCTTCTTCACTTTTCTCCATAAGACGGACAGAAAGCTGACATAGACGTTGAATGACTGATAGGCGGAAGGGGAGGCAACCAGCCTCAGCCATTATAGAAATAGTGGGACTAGTTGCAAATGCGTTAGATGCCTGGCGCACTACGGCGTTGTAGGTAGGTCCTAGGATACGTTCCATTGCTTCGATGTTGGTGCTCGTGATTCCCAGGCCATAGAAAATTTTCGAAACGACCAGGGCCGACCCTATTCTCAACAAAGTCGACCGATTACTTCTTTTAAGGCGATGTCCGAGTATTCGTAAAATGTTTAATCTACTCTTACAACTTTGTTTAGTTACTTCAAAGTGCTTTTGGAAGTTGAGATTTGAGTCAAAGTTGACCCCGATAATTTTCAGATTTCTCACTTGTGGGATTGGAGTTTTGTTGATTTTTATAGCACGCCCGCGTTTTCGATGGCGAAGGTGACATAGATGTAGGAGTTTAGATTTATTCGGAGCGATGGCAAAGCCAACGGTAGTTGCCCAATCGACCGCTGCTGAGACTGCTTTTCTAAGTACTCTACGGATAGTTACATTACTGGTTCCTCTAGCTATTAGAATGACATCGTCTGCGTAGAGGAGAATTTCTACTTCAGTTGAAATGGTATCAAAAATTGGTTGCATAGCCACGAGGAATAGAGTTACCGATAAAATTGAACCTTGAGGCACTCCGTTTTCTGCTTTCCGGATACTTGAAAGTGAGTTGTTGGCCGCTACTTGAAAATACCTATCCGTAAGGAAACTGGATAACATATTCATCATCCGTCCACAGATTCTCCAACTTGCCAATGTGCGTAGTATTTCGGGTCTATATGTTGAATCGTAGGCTTTTGATATAAAGGGCGATACGGTCAAAATTTGGTCAATATCAACTTGACGTATTTCTTTCAATTTTGCATTTAAAAAACCTGAACACCCCTCATTTTGAAGGTGTGTGTGTGTGTGTAGAATGTTGCTCCTATTTTGATTTTGGAATTCACTCTTCAGTTGTCAAAATGCCGTCCAAGCAAGAAGAGCAGCGTATCAAAATTTTGCTCAGCGCATCGCGAAAATCCGAGCTACTCGCACGCAAAGTTGGCAAAATCGCTAAAACTTGCCAATCAACCGTTACAAATGTAATTAAAGTGTTTGGGGAACGTTTGTCGACAGCCAGGAAAGTCCTGGATCGGGGGAAATCGAAAACCGGAAGCCGCTGAGACGACAAAGAGAGTTGCCGGTAGTTTCAAGCGAAACCCTAACCTATCTCTCGAGATGCCGCAAATAAGCTGGGTGGTATCGTCTACAACCGTGCATCGAGCCAAAAAACGAGCCGGACTATCGACTTACAAGAAGGTAGTGACTCCAAATCGCGATGATAAACAAAATACGACGGCCAAAGCGCGATCCCGGAGGCTGTAAGCACAACGATGCTGACGAAGTTTGACTGCGTGATAATGAACGACGAAACCTACGTCAAAGCCGACTACAAGCAGCTTCCGGGACAGGAGTTTTATACGGCAAAAGGAAGGGGAAAGGTAGCAGATATTTTCAAGCACACGAAACTGTCAAGTTCGCAAAGAAATATCTGGTTTGGCAAGCCATCTGTACCTTGTGGCTTGAAAAGCAGCATTTTCAAAGCTTTCGGGACTGTCAACCAAGAAATTTACGTGAAAGAGTGTTTGAATAAACGTCTGCTGCCTTTCCTGAAGAAACACGGTTGTTCCGTACTGTTTTGGCCGGATTTGGCATCTTGCCATTACGGTTAAAAGGCCATGGAGTGGTACGCCGCCAACAACGTGCAGGTGGTTCCCAAGGACAAGAACCCTCCCAACACGCCAGAGCTCTGCCCAATTGAGAAATACTGGGCTATTGTCAAGTGGAACCTAAAGAAGACCAAAAAACTACTAAGGACGAGCAGCAGTTCAAGGCAAACTGGCTTTCTGCGGCGAAGAAGGTGGACAAGGTGGCTGTACAAAAATCTGATGGCGGGGGTCAAGCGTAAGGCCCGGCAATTCGGTTTGGAAAGCGGAAGCCTAACTGAATATTTTTCCTGAATTTTATACTAATTGAACTTGAAAAAGAAATTTAATTTGATTTTTTAAATAAACGATTTCACCGATTTACACGCGTTTTTCCTTGACCAAATTTTGACCGTATCACCCTTTATCAAGGGAAGCAATTTCCACATGATCATTTTCTCCAAGACTGATGAGGGATTCCATCTTAGCGAGGTGTGAGTCAACACCCTTGCCAGCACGGAAGGCATATTGTCGTGGGTCCAATTTACCTGTGGTCTCCAGTTCGGTGATTAGACGGCGGTTAACTATTCTTTCAAATAGTTTTCCCAGGCAGCAGAGTAGTGTTATTGGCCCTACCCTTCGGGTTTACTACGATCTGAGTCTGGTTTAGGAATAGGAATTATTGTGCCGATTTTCCACTGTTCTGGAAAGTTGCCGGTATTCCATATCTGGTTGAACAACTCCAAAAGCGAGACCTTTGCGGAGTAAGGTAGACGTTGCAATAGAACATAGCTTATGTTATCGGCACCCATAGAAGATCCTCCACGTCGATTGAGTGCCCACATTAATTCCTCGATGGTAAAATCTGCGTTGTAACGTTTATGAATGCTTGGGCGATTATTGTTGAAAGTTGTGTTTTTGTCCATTTTATGGTTTTTGCGAAATTGTTCGGAATAGTATGCATCAGATGATTTCATTTGAAATTCATCTGCCAATGCATTGGCAACCATTTGAGGATCGTTGGTGTGACCCGATGGGAGATTCAGTGAAATTGTATTGCATTGTCTTTTCCCCTGGAGACGGTTAATGCTGTTCCATACTTGACTGGTTGAAGTTGTAGGGTTGATGCTTTCGACGAAATTCTCCCAACTTTTTTCTTTGGCTTCACGTATAGTTTTTCGACAGAGAGATCTAGCTTCCTGAAACATTTTCAGAGCAGTGCTTTTATGTGGGCGCTTTATAGTTTGTTTGCATGAATGTGGACATTTGTGCGGTTTACTAACGGTTTGATTCGGTTTGGTTTTCTACTTTTCCGACTGCTGGTTACTCTTTTTTTTTTAGTCAGTTCGTTTATTTGTTAGGCTCAGGCGTGTGTAACTCTTTACGGAGCCGATATTCAATATTGTTGTACATAAAATGCTGCTTACTCTTGTCACGTCACCCCTGCGACAGTGGCTTCACTGATAACAAAGGAAATTCCGGCAATGCCTACTATGCCGATGCTCGAGCGCGTTATTGGCAGCGCAGTTCCCGTCTAACCCTGCCCAAGGTTAGGGCCTTCAACTCCGACACTTGGGGTTAGCATAGTGGCATTGTAAAGAAAAAGGCGCGGTGTGCCGTGCGGGAGGTGGCTTCGCTAGTGGAAAAATGATGTCCGCCGAACGACTGTTCGAATTTATAAGCGTATTGTTCTGGGATACTGGGATATTCTTTGGATAGTTCCTCAAATTTTATCACGCACAATTTGTACCGCCCTAGCTTAGCAATTTTCTGACGCTACACATAAAGGTTGTACGGAATCAAATTGCACCACTTTTAAATGGCTGTAACTTTTTACCCGGTGGGTACTTTCTATTGAATTTTTGGGTAGAATTAGTTCAATGTGCATTTGTTTACGTCTTGTTATTTTCACTAGCAGATGTGCAATCGTTGCGAAGATTGAGTCGGAAGAATAACAGCGGCGCAAAGAAATTTTGCATTTTTGCAATGGCAAAAATGGATCTCCGTATAGTGTTAAGGATTACAAGCGTAGTTCAAGCTTTTAAGAGGAATCGCAACAGTTCAGTTCGAGATGTGGCGACGAAACTAAATCTAACCCAAACTTTCGTGCCAGCTGCGAAAAAAACGTCGCGATGAACGGCAAGTAAAATACGTGCACGGAAGCTCTACACCCAGATGTTGACAAAACCACATTGCCTTGTTATGAATGATGAGACGTATGTAAAAGCAGACTTCCGGCAGCTTCCGAGGCTGCAGCTTTTCACTGCTGATCATAAATTCGATGTCCCTGAGGACGTTAGAAAGCAGAAGATGTCAAAGTTTGCCAAAAAATATATGATTTGGCTAGCAATTTGTTCGTGTGGAAAGCGGAGCACCCCATTCGTGACAACTGGAACGGTCAGGTGTACCTAAAGGAATGCCTCCAAAAGCGTCTACTTCCTCTTCTGAGGTCACACGATGGTCCTACGATTTTCTGGCCGGATTTAGCCTCGTGCCATTACTCGAAAGAGGTTGTGGAGTGGTACAAGGCAAAGAAGGTAAATTTCGTGTCGAAGCATCTCAACTCCCCGAACGCAACGGAACTGCGGCCAATTGAAAAGTACTGGGCCATCATGAAGCAGGCACTTCAGAAGCATGAGTAGTGTGAAGAAGAAGGCTCGTGCATTTGGATATGGAATTGAACCTAGAAATTAGAAGAAAAATTAGTATCTTCCATTTAATTCCAACTACCTTTGCTTATCTTCGACAGATACGCGTATTTCGTCTACAATGTGCAGACTTCTTCAGTGTCTCGTACTAATAACTCGACTGTCGACTATCTGTCGAAGATAAGCAAAGGTAGTTGGAATTAAATGGAAGATACAAATTTTTCTTCTAATTTCTAGTTACAGGTATTCCACTAAACAGCTCAAACCCTCTAGGATGGAATTGAAGTTAAATAAAACAAACATGGAAAGATATTCATAACATGTTTTGTTTTACTCCCTGAAAGTTTGAAGATGATTGGTTGAACGGGCGAATTTTGCCGAATAATTGTTTGTGTCGCAATTTGATTCCGTACACCCTTTAGTAGTTCCTGCTGAAGAAACTGGGCGCTTTCTGGACACTTAGTGTCGCAATCCAATGATAGTTGGCGAAGGAGCGTTTGCATCTTTTTTTTTTGTGTACTGGGAAAAAAACTCATTCCAGCATTCAGAAAACACGCCGGAAGTTATTGGCAAAGACCGTGGCCTGGGGCGCAGAAAATGTTCTTAAGCAACGTTTCAGGACGACTGCAGGAATAACATCAGATCCATTCTAATGAAATTTGTATCTGCTTCCCAGCTGAAACCACCATATCTCTATGGATACTGACTGACAAGCGGAGAACATCCGTGAAGATGCGGAGCAAAAATCCGTGCCTAGATCCGTGAACTGCAGTCATGGATTCGAGAACAAACAAAAAAAAACACCGTGATCTAAATAACGTTGAAACAGAAATATCCTGAATTTTCAGGAACGCCTTTTGTTCAGTGTGGCTCCAACAGCGTCGTTTACTTTTATCATCGTATTGTCCGTTAGTGATGTTTATCATTTTATTATTTTAAAGAACATCGTTCGGATGAACCATCTTGAACCATTGGATCATTAAATAAATCCCCTCGCAATACATAACTCCCAACGAATGACCCCTCAACAATTCTGTCAAAATAACAAAGTTAATCAAAAGATAAATAAAGTTTCCAGTACAGCACTGCGTAAGAATGGTGTACTCTGTGGTGTATTTGGAATCAATGGGGTTCTAAAGCAGTGAGCCAATTTTGAGTCACTGGCCTTTTCAACAACAAGAAACACTAACGCAATAACAATACAATTTTCCATGTGTTGCATAGGTCCGAAACTAGAAAGGCACTCCAAAAATGTTATGATAATAATGTTTCAATCATAATCAAAGCAATGTAAATTGGCAACAGTCCCCACCTTTTCGGATTCAACCAAATGTTGATTCCTACTATGATACAAAGTACCAACCTAGCGAATTTAGCAAACGAATCTTCCTTTCCCTATCTCAATCATCTCTACTAAGTATGGTCAAGCTGATGGACGTTCGAGATACACAAAAGCCATTCGATCGTTAATTATCCGTGTGGGTAACGGCACATCCCGTCAGCTAGCCAACCTTGGAATGATTTATACTAGGCCGTGCAGTTGTCAGACTAAATGATCGAGTTGTTGGATGTTTTTTTTTGCACTCTCAATCGTCCACCGTCGAACGCGGCCACCATGATCGGTTGGTTGGTTGGTCGGTCGTCAGACAAATCATTTCTCAGATCCCAACCAATGTTCAACTCGGTAAGTACGACTAGAACATCAATGAAGTCGTAAATTGTGAACGCAGCACATACGCTAGATGAGTCTTCCCAGTGAGAATCGGGACGAACGGGTGAAGTGAGGATCGGAATGTGACTAATCTTGACAACCGTGACAGCACTGACGCCTTTGATGCGCGGAGATCGCCTACCCATGGCCGTACACGATGATGCCATTCTGGACCCGAATAACAAAGATTTTAACAGTTAAGTAACACACAAAAGTGCGCTTAAAATGCCATTACCACGGCTTATATACCTTCCACAGATTGAGTGCTTAAACAATTAAATGCTATTACAAACCATCAGCCGGCACAAGTCCGAACTGTTCCTCCCGAGGGCGGACGCGTGTGGATAGCCAACCGCATGGTGTCGACAGGTCATTTCACCAATGCGTTTGTGGAATTTGAAATAGTTACATTATCTCGCGCGCAGCGAATGTCTTAAATGTCCGACAAATCTATCTGCTGCATAAGGTGGACGACAAGGGTGAGAGATGTACGCGCGTGCCGCTGTATGCCGCCTATAATTTGCCACATCAATCATCATTCCAGCGCAAGCCATGTAGCAACATATAGTATACAAGTGATCGTCGTCGTCGTCGTCGGATTGAACCACGATGGATAACCTTTTAGCGCCAGCCTTATCCCGTAAAACTATGATCGAAGCATGTACAACTACTTCAATCTTGTTTGTACTTGTTGCTCCGGAGGTCTTGATTACAAATTGGTACTCTCTGCTGGGCTAAACGATCTTAATGAAACAATTTTGCTGCCAACTTATTACGTTCGTGCAATTGAGAGGTGCGCAGTCGGTAGCGAGAAGACCATTTAATGACCACTGGAATGAAGGCTCCCGACCAGAGAAGGAAACAGCTAAGCAGGGGTTTGTTTATGGGAGAAGATTAGTGCTACTTCTTAGTAGGATTTTTTTTATGGGGATGATTGTTTCGTCTGCTTCCCGGGTATTAACAAGATTGTAACATCTTGTTCGACTCAAGAATAAAGCCGCTGCAAGTATGTCAGCAAAATAGGTACCAGTGGGGTACAATTAGACATACAGTGACGAAAATTCGTTTCGGCGCAGCCGTTTCTGACGAATTCATATTATGAACTAATTACAAATTGTTCAATGTTGTTTCATATTACACATTCTTGGAATAACAGTGCTTGCAAATATGAATTGTATATTCAGTTGGATTGAGGACAAAATTTGTTCATTTGTTCGTACGGTGATTTTATTATGGAAATCAATCACTTTTCCAATAAATCAACAATAAACATCACTGTTTGACAATGAACAGACCCTTTTCCAGAAATGGTAAAACATGTGGAAAAGATGTGTGTTAAAGATTGTAAAGTAGTATTTGGAAATGAAATAAGAAATCTCATTAAAGGCCTTCCTAAAATTCACAAACCTGGCAATGACATGCGTAAAATCATCTCATCTGTCGGATTCCCAACCCATAAAATAGCTAAATCGTTTGTCACTGAATTCAAAAACATGCGAAATCGATTTCCCAGGCAATCAATTAAAAATTCATAACATTTTACATGACATCCCAACTAACATTTTTAGTTGCCTAAGCCGAAGTTAAGAACTTATGAGCTGTTTTATAATTGTATAAAAGCAAGTGCAGCTGAATAAGCTATAAGCAGAAGTAAAAAATCGATGCAGTACTTATGGTTAATGTAACACAGCTTTAACACAACATTTAGCTTTAGGTTGCATACTTTGAAAGAGCTCTTAACCGAACAATGTTTGTCTGTATTTACACAGCTTGTTTATGTAGCTAAGAAATTAGTCGGTTAAGCTTTTGAATTATCATTCTGGGTTCTCTTACACAGTTTTATTTGTTGGCTTTATAATAGCTTTTCAAAAGCCTTTTTATTAGAAATACCTTAGCCGCTATACAGCTTAGTGATTATAGCTGTATAAAATGTTGTATAAGTACATTGAGCGAACATATCGAAAATATTTCATTCGAATATAGGGTATGTGTCCCTTGACTCAGCCTATTATGCAACCAGCGATCATATTTTTCATTATAACTCATAAAGTTTTTTAGCTGTAAGCGAGATTCAACTAGTTATACACTTGCGAAGATAAGTTTGATAAGACATTTGGTAGCATGTATCACGAAAAGTTACACAACTATTTTTATAATGCCATAAACTTTCGAGGGATGTGGATTTAATATCGGTCTATAGGCACCAAATTGGGTCTATTCGTGGATGCAACTTCGTCCCATTCGATGGATTTATTACTTAATGTAGTCGTTGTACGGATTTTTCTTCTAATTTGATGAACTAAGGCATTGATAGCTGAACTAGATTTGCTTAATACAACATTTCACAACACAAACTAAAGTAAAACTGGCTCGAAACACTCAAGTGATGTTCATATATGATTTATCAGCCATTCAATAATGAAAATATTATAATTCACTATACAATGATTTTGTTCATTTGGTTTGTGTTTAGATGAGCCACTTGAATATAAACAACCGCAAATTCATGCATTTCCACTTGAACTTTTATCAATAACAACCTTTTTACTACGTTATTGATACCACAGGCCATTGTTGGGAACATACAAAAAAATATGTACCTAACATTGGGTCTACGATTTTCTTGTAATATCATTGTTATTTTATCTATGTGAACAGTTAGTTTGTAACGTGTAACTATGTTCTGCACATCCAAACTGCATTACATGCTTTATCGATTCAATTAAGCCAAATTTAGATCACTTGAAATCGGGTAGATCATCTGTTCAGCAAAACCAGTGAAATCATGATGCCCCAAAAGTTCAAGAAACCGAAAATTACGCGGAAGTGAACAACTATAAGATGATTAATATTGTTTCAATTGCTTCGGATTACATCTATGATGCTAATAACAACATGGTTTGGTTGATTATCGCTAAAGTAATGACACATATGGTACATAGGCCGAATGAAGGAGCTAGGCTAACATTACATCCCCTTACCCTAGTATGGAAATTCGCCAGAAGACATTATTGCAAATTTTATACGATTCCCTTATGGAAAGAAATCATATGACGATCGTATGAATATTTTCCTCACATGAAAAAAAAAGTTGCAATCGGGATGCGAACCACGAACCTCGGCATCCAGAGCCGAGCCACAATCCCACGAGACTATACACACTTGATAAGTGATGTCAATTGAAAGCGTAGAAGAGGCATGCTTTATCGACCAATGCAACAATAATCTTTAATACGATCTCTTATGGCTTTGGGGTTAATAGTTCTGATCGTAGGGATAATTTCCTGAGTGTAGTTGCGGCACAGAGTATGGAGCATATATGCAGTTATTTATATGGAGTTCTTGAGCTTGAGCTCTTGAGTTGAGTCTTAGCTGTCAAACTAAATGAAAGGAATACCGTCCATTTTATCGAGCAGAGCATTTAGATTTCAAAATATTTCGAAGGATGTTTGAAAAAATTAAGAAAAAGCGGTACTTACTATTGAAAACGAAATCTGAGAAAGTATGAAGCTTATTTGAGGAATTCATATTCGGAGATTCGCGCAATTGACAGTGCTGTCGAAAATTGCTTTCAAATAAACAATATAAATTCCACTGAGCAGAAGATCAGGTGCTCAATTCCCGGTCTTAGTGGATTTTTTTTAATCACCGGGAATTCATTAATATAGCAATGATAAATATAGCAATCTATAACAACAGTTATAAATGAAATTGATATTAATGTAGTTTAAAAAAATTATAACAAATGAATCCAAGCGCGGCACAGCTAACAACGTAAATTGGATGGTGATCAGGTTTAGATTATAAGAATCTCGGTAACACTGATTTTCAAAACAGTACAAACCTGTTCGTAAAGAGCTTCAGCAATTATTGTTGTTCAACATTATTAGAACTAAAATATGTTTTGAACACTTTGAATACGGGTACTGGAATTCCTCACAGCTGATATGGATCTGAGGATACAGTCACCGTTCTTAAGGTGAAGGTGCAGAGTTCAAATCTGGTAAGTACACGGGTAAGTGATATATAAATATATACTATATATAAACATTATAATACAAAGTTCATATAGTTAAATGTTAATTACGCATTACAACGATAAAACAACACCATTGCCGTAATACCGTCCACGAGTATTGTAAACAGTGTTTGACATACATATTTTTCGATTGCTGTATAGTGACTATGTTTAAGCGTTTATATCAACGTGTTAAGACTACCAATAAAAAGCTGTTTGCCACAGTTCTAAAAATAGAAATTGCGATGAACAAATAAATATGCTGAATATGCGTTTCAAAAGAAACAGTTACGTAATAAGTTGTATAATTTTTGGATAAAAGCTTCCTAGGCTATAAACCGATTACATATTCTGCTTGACATTTTTTTCATTTTCATGAAGCTGGGTAGATTCGCCAGATTTGCTTGTGAAAATATTGGCTGGGCGCTTGTGCAACCACTACTTAACCATTACTCAGTTTAAAGTTGTATACGTATTGCCTTTCATAGCGTTTATCTAATTAAAAATGTTACTTGGGATAGTTGTATGACTTGTCCATAACATAGATGTAAAAGAAAATGAAGTTTTAGTTTTATTAGAAAATTGGTTACTTCCTCAAAACGCAGACATGACATGGTAGAAAAAGTACTACTATCTTTCATACATTTTCAAACATTGCTTTCGCAATTAGATTATTGCTTTCGCAATTAGATTATTGCTTGCCTTACGTTAGTGTTTTAAATGCACGTCCACAGTTGTTTATTAGGAGCTTTCGATGACAGGTGCCCTTTTTGCATTAGTATGATTGTGTGGCAAGTACAATCATACCCTATGCCCAGGGAATCGAGAAATTTTCCTTAACGACACCTTCCTAACCAGATTTGGAATCGTACCCAGTCACCTCCAGCATGGTGTTGCTCGAAACTCACATGGAAGAAAATTATTCTCTTTTAAAAATGAATCCTATGAACAATTAAAAGGTGCCACTGTGGGTAACCCTCTCTCCCATTTTTAAAGTTAAATTTTCATGATAACAACCAACTACCTTCCGTCTGGTGGACATACGTAGATGATGTATTTAGAATTTTTAAGAAAAAGCTCTCATCCCTTACTCTAGAAACTTTAAATAAAGACTGGATTGGAAAAAAATGAGACACACAAAAATGATCACCAAAAATTCATTTTAAATCGGATACTTCTCAAACTTTCAGGGATTAAATAACTACACACTTAAAAATTATGAATTTTACACGGGACCTAATCCATGTTTGTAAATAGTCCGGGAACGTTAAGTCGGGGAATGTAATAGTCAGGGAACGTAAAGAAAGATTTCGTGTAAAATCAGTCTCCTGAAACTGAAACATACGCAATTCGACAAAAGATGTGTTCGGTTGAATTTATTTTCTCATCTCTTTCAACACATTCTTATGCGCTAAAGGACGCTTGCATGTGTCGGTCTCAGGGACAGAAATTTACACGAGATTTCCGGTAGTAGTGTATATGTAAGCTATGTTCAAGCTATAATTTATTTATTGAATTTTCTTCCCAAGCAGAACGCTTGTATATTTCTTTTGACTCTGCTCATGAGATCTTGGGTGAGGCTTTGTCCATCTTCCTTACACAATTTCTCCCAGTTTTTCTTCAAAACTTCATCGGTTTTGAATGTTTTTCCGGTTTTCTTCAACTTCTTCTTCATTATCGTCCAAAACTTTTCGATCGGACGAAGTTCTGGTGTATTTGGCGGGTTCGCCTCCTTAGGGATCACATTAACGCCCTTCGCTTCGTACCAATCCATTACAGGCTTGGCGTAATGGAACGCAGCGAGATCAGACCAGAACAGCGTGGGACCACGGTAAGGACGGAGGAAGGGAGCAAGCGCTTCTGCAAGCATTCCTCTCAATAAATCTGCCCGTTTATGGTGCCGGTTGTAACGAACGGCTTGTTGTACCGTCCGCACTCGCCGATCGCCTGCCACAACAGGTACTTCTTCGCGAATTTCTCCATCTTTCTCTTCCGAAACTTTTCCGGAACCTCCATGCGGGACGTACCGATAAAAAACTCGAGGCCGGGGATTTGTTTGGTGTCCGCCTTGATATATGTCTCGTCTTCCATGACGAGACAGTCTGCCCAGTCCGCTTCATGGTCTACTGGACAAACCACTTCGACGAATTGACCTTTTTGGCCACGTCTCGGGTGGAAAGGTTCGGGTTATTCTTAAAGTACTGCCTTATCTTCCGCGCCTTCTCTGGGTATTCCGTTTTCGGTTTTTGGCCGCTTTCAGCGTGCCGTTTGATGATCTTCGTCTCCTGGAACATCTTCACAACGCGGGACAAGGTAGAATGGTAGATTCCAAGCCTTTTGCCGATACATCTGTGCGACTGACCAGGATTATCGATCACAGCGCCCAAGATTTGTAGGCGTAGCTCTTCTTGTTTCGAATGCATCTTTAAAACTACTTGACAGATCGCAATAATTTTGCATACATAAACATAACACTCTATTGGTTGTTACTAGCTAAAATCTAATTAATTTTTACCCACGCAATAAAAAGTTTCACCCAAAACAAAGTGTCGCATTTTTTCCGAGTCGAATCTTTAACACTTACAAAAACATCGAATTAACTTACAAAGTTGAAAATGACAATAAATCACCATTTCTGGACTTACGTGTAGTGAAAGAATAATCTAAACTGTCATTTGAAACTTACAGAAAACTGACTAATACACAACGACTTTAAGTTAATAAAAAACGATGAACTACCATAGGGTAGGAACTCATATATATTTTTTAAAATCTCCCTCTCCTACACACTACACGACACAACAACAATTGACAACCTACCGATCAAGTAGGAATTTATAGTTTCTAAGATACCTTAACACAAAACAAGTTCACATAACAGACACATCTCTTGGGTAGAACGAAAAAAAACATCACACACATTTTAGGTACACAAAAATCTACTATAAATACTAGACCTACTGCGATGTTCTCTTCCAGTCGAGCACTCGACACTGAAGAAGTCTGTAAGTCGCAGACGAAATATGCCTAACGACTGTTCCAGAAAGTATAAGCACACCTTATTTTAACGGTCACTTTGAATATAATGAAATATTTCAACATGTTTTTGCTGCGTCATTTGTTTGCACATTTCTGAATGACATAGTTTATAGAGACAAATGCCCCTTCAGGGTAGTCTTTTTTAAAAAAAAAATGACATAGCATAAAAAAGTGCTCAGTTTTGTGTAACCTATCAAAATGCGCGGTCTTACTCCGGAACAACGAAAAAGTATCGTGCACAAATGGTGCACTGTGAGCGGACTCTCCTTGAGAAAATTGCCCAAGGAAGAGGATGTAAGCGTCGAAGCGGTACGATCTGTGATTCGAAAAGAGAACAGTGTACGTTTGAAGATGCGCCGAGAAGTGGAGTCGGAAATCCGGGTCCTGTTAGTCCGGAAATTCGATAAAAGAGATCAGGGAAGCCGCCAAAGCGAAACCAGCGAGTTTCCATTCGGGACGTTGCGAGAAAACTAGGGACTTCTCGTCGAGTAACGTCATGCGTGCCAAAAGAAAAACTTGGGCGAAGGCACATACCGGAAGCAAGAAAAAAACCTCAAAAGGAACCCAAAACAGGCGACGTCCGTGAAACCACGGGCCCGCAAACTTCAGCGATTCGTTATTGTGGGGAAATTCTTGGTGTATAATAATGGATCGATGAAACGCATGTGAAACAAGATTCCAAAACGCTTCCCGGACCACAACATATATACCGTAAGCGATATCAAAGACAACCTCCTGAAACGAGAAGGCAATCTTTACCGAGTATCCGGTAAGAAGGCTATGGTTTGGCAGGCAATATAGCAGGTGTGGTAAAACATTCAATACCACGTCACAATGGAGACGATGAACACTTAGAAATACGTTAAGGAATGTCTCCAGAAGCGATTATTCAGGCAGCACGAAGGTCAAGTAGTGTTTTGGACACTTTAGAGTGGTACAAAAGTCAAAATGTATATTAATTGTTATGTTATGTATCCTCCGTGTGAGGAGTAACGATTATGATGTAGAAGGAGATGTTCGCGCCATGAGGCACCAAGAGTGAACATTAATGTTTTTGGCTAGAATGAAAGATAGGGTAGGGAACGGCTTAAGCACCCCAAGACCCTATTCCAAGCACGGGGTAAACGTTAACCTACAATGCTCATTTTTGCGGGTATGGTGCTTCACTGAGCGAACATCTCCTTCGCAGCATCAAAATGGCATGCTTCGTGCCGAAAAGACATGAATCCGCCGAACTGCCCGAAAGGCACGGTCAATCGAGACTTTTGGGCTTTAACCAAAGCAAAGCTTTGAAAATTCATAAAACCAGCGGATTCGACATCCAAAAAAATTTAAAAAATTTTTGGCCAAGAAAGTCGGTCGAGCTGGTGAGAGGCCTGCCAATTCTCAGTAGAAGCTAATGGATCATGTTCGAGGAAATTTAGGAGTCTAGGAGGAGGAACGAGAGTAAAATATCATATAAAACACAAATACCAAAATGCTTTGCCAAATAAAATGATTAAAACTAAAAAAAAACATGACTTTTTTTGTTATTTTGAAAGTGTGCTTATTCTTTCTGGGACAGTCTATATGTGTCAAAAGATAAGCTTTCTGTA
Organism: Aedes japonicus; assembly: GCA_034211315.2. NCBI lineage: Eukaryota > Metazoa > Arthropoda > Insecta > Diptera > Culicidae > Aedes > Aedes japonicus. The sequence continues at coordinate 59,491 of JASCZW010006503.1, forward strand.
GTGGCATTTAACGGAATTTGCTCGCGTTTACTAGTGGTAGCATAAAAAAGCGTTTAAGTTTTTTTTTTAAAATGATCAAGTGAAGGGTTAATTTCAATTTCCCTAGTTTTACAATAATAGTTGTTCTACTAATACGCTCACTACAGTGTTTTTTTAAAAAGGTCTTTTTAAAAAAAGTTAAGTGAAAATGACAACCAAGTCAAAATCGTAGCCGAATAAGAGCATCGCAGGTCTACATCTTTATATTTCGTTCCTAACACGTTTGTTTTAACAAAGGCTTTCATTCATAAGCCACAAGGTATAGGTTAAAACAGCTATGAATCACACATTAATTCAAATCATTGAGATATATTTATTGCGTAATGGCATCAAGTCACTATACAGTAAACTCAACTCAAGAACTTTAAAGTTCTATTCATTGCATAATAATTAGCTAAACAATCTCCAGAAAGCTTTTTAAAGTTTCTCACAGAAGTAACGGTAGCCGAACGTTGTAAATCTGAGTGAAAAAGATAATTACTTGACAAAAAATTAAAAAAACCCAAAGAATCTCAAACCTTAAAATGTAAGAAATTAAATGTAGTTCAAAATTTACCAGGTCTAGTTATAAACCCTCAAGTTGGGAGGTCAAAATCATTCGTCCAAAAAGTGGAACAGCGGCAAGGACTGAAGGCGTACAAAGTGAAAAAGGTCCCCAACCCTGATGACACGCAAAGTTTCACTACAAAAAGTCGTGCTAAGGAACTTTACACCATTTTTTGCAAACATTTTCTCGTAGCACAAAAATCAAAGGGCAATACCACGTCCGCCTCCGAATGGGCGATCTTCCAGAGGCAAGGTTGGCAGTATTTTTTTTTTCGAGGTCATTTTCTATGTGCTGGTATTGATTATTTCGGCCCTCTGATAGTAGTTGTAGGCGGCGTGCGGGTAGGTGCAACTGAAAAACGATGGGGTGTGCTCACCATACATGTTTGACGACACGCGAAGCGCAGGACATATTGAAATCGCAGTTATAAACCCATCAAGGGTTGGGAGGTCAAAACTCATTCGTCCAAAAAAGTGGAACAGCGGCAAGCGACCGAAGGCGTACAAAGTGAAAAAGGTCCCCAACCCTGATGACACGCAAAGTTTCACTACAAAAAGTCGTGCTAAGGAACTTTACACCATTTTTTGCAAACATTTTCTCGTAGCACAATGGACGACGAAACATACGTACTCGAAGACTTCAATCAGCTTCCGGGTCTGACTTTTAATACCGCAGTGCAAAGGAACGCCGTTGCTGAGCATTTCCGGACAAATTAGGTGTCTAAATTCCCGAAGAAGTATTTGATTCGGCAGGCTATATGTAATTGTAGTCGAACATCTAAAAACATCTCCTGTCACTTTCCGTGAAATCCGTCCTAGAATTGTATAATGTACAAGAGGTCAAATACGTGCCAAAAACAGCTTATCCACCAAACTGTCCAGAAATTCGCCCAATAGAGAAGTATTGGGCTCTAGTTAAGCGGAAACTCTTCGAAACTAAGAAGAAAGCAAATAGTACCGATGATTTGAAGAGAAAATGGTGACTCGTCACGACCGGCATATACGGAACCGGATACCTTACGGAACCTGATGACGGGTGTACCACAGAAAGTTCGAGAATTTTACAGAAAGCAGAACATCTTAATCAACTGTTTATAATGTAGATATACAATCCATTATTGTTCAGAAGGGAAGAATCGGTTTGGTTGAATCATGTGTAAATTTTTGTTGTTAATTTTATTGTAGTGTCCGAAATTAAGTGTGAACAGGCTTTATATATGCTAAATTGCAACTAAATGATCACAATATAATGTAAACATGATGAACTCAATGAAATATTAACAGTTCTTAAATGTTGTTTGAATTTTCCCAAAATGGAATGAAACTAAATTATATAAAAAGAAGAAAAAAAAAATTGAACCATTTGCTACCCTTTCTTGGGAACCCGGAAAGGGAAAAACATATTTTCAACATGTTCATACGGTGCAAAGCAAAATTATGGGAGCACAGGTTGGTCATATTTAAGTAACAAATTGAACTACTTATACTTACTTAGTTATAGCACTTAGTTGTAATTTCAACGCAAATACTTTGTAGGTTTTACGAGAGTAAGCGTTCAAAAGCCTTTTACTTTAGCGTAACGCTCTCATTTTTCAAAATTATGAAATGACACCCGGTACAGAAAAGAGAAACGTAGTCCTACGTTAAAACATTACTTATATCCTAATTTTGAAGAAAAAATACCCAATGGGTAATTTTCTACAGAATTTTTCCATGATGTAATTTGACGTGGGACACCCTTTATGTTAAAATGGACTTTAAACAATTGCCGGGACAGTAATTTTGACCACGCCAAACGTAAAAGTGATGCTCTAGGTAGACTCACATTTCCGCTCTAGGCCAAGGAGCAGTGTACCGTACGAACCAATCACGACTAAGACGCGTTTAGGCTGGATTATTCACGGATGGCGCAGTTAGTGGAGATGCTCGAGTCGTGAGCATCACAGCCTCCGCGTCGAGCGTCTGGCGTGCGAGCGAGTGATTCGACGATATGTTGCAGCAAGCCGTACGGGATTACCTTTCTTTGGAGGACTTGGGGATCTATGGGCCAGCAAATCTTCTAATCTCCGGCACAGAAAAGCGCGCGTTGGAAATTCTTCATTCAGTTAGCCAGACAGACAATGATCGATACGAAGTAAGCCTTTTGTGGAAATTCGACGAAATCCGTTTACCCAACAATAAACCAACAGCGTTGCGGCGCTTTCACTGCTTGGAAGCGAGAATGAAGAAGCAGCCGGAGTTAGCTGAAGGATTGCAAGCGAAGATAGAAGAAAGGGTACATCAGATAGCTTTCCGAAGAGGAGTTGAGGATTTCGTGGGAACGAGTGTGGTATCTTCCGCTGTTTCCAGTATTCAAATCAAATAAACCAGGGAAAGTAAGAATCGCTTGGGATACGGCAGCAAAAACAAACGGTGTATCTCTCAACTCAATGCTTTTGACAGGACCGGACTTGCTTACTCCTCTGGACTACGTCCTCTACCGGTTCCGAAAATTTAAGATTGGGCTTAGTGGCGACGTAAAGGAGATGTATCTGCAGATGCTCATGTCCAAGAAAGATCAGCACTGCTTTCGGGTGCTGTGATGTGACGACTATTCCGGTGAACCGAGCATCTACGTTACACAAGTGATGCCTTTCGGTACCTGCTGTTCGCCAAGCTGCGCGCAGTACGTGAAAAACCTCAACGCAAGGAAGTTCCATGAAGAATATCCCGCAGCCTCCCAAGTGATCATCAACCAACACTATGTAGACGATATGTTGGCCATCGTGGAATTGGAGACGGAAGCTATTCAGCTCGCCAAGGACGTGAAATTAATCCAAATGAGGCTGGATTCGATATGCGAAACTGGATTTCTAACCAACAGTCGTAGTCGTAGATGCAATGAAAGAAGAGAAGACCAATGAGAAAAGCTTTAATCTCGCAGTGGAGCAGGGGACCGAAATAGTTTTGGGCATGTGGTGGTGCACGTCTACCGGCACATTCACTTACAAGCTTTCACCTAAGCACGATCGAGAGTTCATCAAGGGAAGGCACATACCAACGAAGCGAGAGGTACTACGAACGCCCATGGCTGTCTTCGACCCGCTAGGATTAACCTCGAACTTCTTCATCGGAGTCAGATTAGCTGACAGGATTATAAAGTCAATATCAGTCAAGGTTCATCCACGCTTTTTTTGGAGTGATTCGCGAGACGTCTTATGCTGGATTCGATCAGACCATCGGCGGTATTCGAAATTCGTTGCGTTCCGCATTGAGATTCTGGAAACTACGAATGTAGTAGACTGGGGCTACAAACGGTCAAAAGAAAACGTCGCGGACGGTGCTACTAAGTAACATGGAGCTCCAGACCTCACCGAGAGCAACAGATGGTTCAAGGGACCCAGATTCTTGTGGGAGCACCAGGACACCTCGCCATCGAATCCGTACCGAAATGAAGACACAGACGATGAACTGAGCGTGCACCTGTACTATCACCAAGAGGAACATATACCAGTTATCAACGTACAGAATTATTCGAGTTGGCAGCGCCTGTTGCGCACAACAGCTAAGACGTTGAGAGCCGCACACAACTTCAAGAAACACTCGGACAGAACTGAGCGCAGGACTGGTCCTCTCTCAGCTGAGGAACTTCAGAAAGCGGCTATCTACCTATACCGATTGGCTCAAGCGGTATCCTTCTCGGATGAGATAGCAACTCTAAGCGTGAAGGCAGACACTACCAAGACGCTGTCGAAGTCCAGCTCGATCTTCTCCTTCAACCCGTTTTTAGACGAGCAAAAGGTTCTTCGTATGGACGGTCGAATTAGTGCGTGGGAGTACGCCTCCATGGACGTCAAAACTCTCTCAAAGGATCACCACGTTACATGGTTGATAGTACGGAATCATCACGAGCGATACCATCACCAAAATCACGCCACTACCGTGAACGAATTGCGGCAGACTTTCCGGATTCCTAAGATCAGGCGGCTGTTCCAACGGGTTAGAGCGAACTGTCAGGAGTGCAAAAATCAAAGGGCAATACCACGTCCGCCTCCGAATGGGCGATCTTCCAGAGGCAAGGTTGGCAGTATTTTTTTTTTCGAGGTCATTTTCATGTATTGGTATTGATTATTTCGGCCCTCTGATAGTAGTTGTAGGGCGGCGAACTGAAAAACGATGGGGTGTGCTCATAACATGTTTGACGACACGGGCGGGACATATTGAAATCGCACATTCGCTTAATGCCACCCATCGGTTGGCGTGCCTCATCATGCTTTGTAAAGTGACCTTGCATTCAGAACAGCGACGAAATGTCATGTCGTCGCAACGAGCCTCGGGTGTTTTCGGCGGACTGATTGTCTACGTGGTGGGAAAACAAAGCACCAGAGTTGAAAAGCAACAGATTTGAAAAGCGCGTAGATTCTTTTGTGCCATCCAGAGTTCGGGACGGGGGTAATTTTGTGCCTTACGGATTGAATACGGATACGGTTGAAACTAGTGTAAAAAAAAATCAGAACCGTATTGCCGATCAGGATTTAGGTAGTATAATTGAAAAGTAATATTCTGTGAGGAAATAGCCATTTATTATTTTTTATTTGCGTACAGCTTGCAAAGCATTTATCGTTGAAAGTGGAACACAGTGAAGGAATATCAGTGCAACATCAGAGAGCAAAAACATCGGTCGTAGTTTAATCTCTATATTTTTAGTGAAATAAGCGGTTGGTGGAAAGTTTGAAATGAAAAAGAATGAAATTAAAAAGATAAATTAATAATGAATTACAGATTAGGCCGGAGAAATAGAGCAAGAAGAAAGAATGAGGAATTTACAGGAATAAGGGTACTAATAAGGGTTCACACTTTGCATGTGTGTGTATATGTGTGTGTGTGTGTAAATACAATCCAACGCCCCTCCGTCCGGCAGTGATTTTATGGAAGAAAAATGTTTGCCGTTAAACGAACTGTTGGCGACTCGACAAACATTTTTAGCCCGGGAATTGGAAGGTGATAGCTCTGTTGGGTTCCAGTGACCCATATCAGGACGCCTGGTTACTCACGCCCATTCCGAGATCACTTTCACTTACAACAAGCCCCGCATAAACACAGTACAAACATCAATTGGATATAGGTACTGTTCATACACTTCCATCATCAAATCTGATTGTTTTGATGATGGCACGTATTTAGCAGTATCGTTCAAATTCAGAAAGATCTCATCATCAGATATTGTAGCTGATCTTCAGTCTTCATTTGGACGGCTTCCCTGTGATGCTAAAGGATGCATTTATGGAGAAGTAGCACTCTGCTATTCGGCAAATATTTTCACATCATTCTTTTCGAAAGGAACAACCCGAATAAAACTAGTTCGCGCACAATGAAAATCGCAGGTAAAAAACACTTTCGAGAAAAAAATTAACCTGAAAAATCACAATCATTGTTCAACGAAAAAAAAAACTTCACAGCTCTCCATCTGTACACCATGTGGTGAGTGAGTGCATCTGGAACTATATGCCAGTCACTCACGCACGCACGCGTGTTAGCTTCGTTTTTTGCTTCTGACCAGCAAATGGCCGTTTTCTACATAGCACTGGTGTTCATTTTTCTCTCTCCCCACATTGCCAACACTGAAAATTAATTTTCGTTTATATCACGAAATCGAAGGTAGGACTAACAAATCTATTCGTTGTTTTCTGCTACGAAACTGTTTTGTACTTTGCAAGAAGCTACCTTCGCATTTAATACCACATGCGTAACTGTCAAAAGCACTACACGGTAAATCTGGAAAACTCCTTTTATGACTATATTTTGCACATTTTCAAGATTATAGTGGATACGTCAAAAAGTGACTAGTTTTTATACACTAATGAACACGGTAAATCTGGAAAACTCCTCTTAAAGGGCGATACGGTCAAAATTTGGTCAATATCAACTTGACGTATTTCTTTCAATTTTGCATTTAAAAAACCTGAACACCCCTCATTTTGAAGGTGTGTGTGTAGAATGTTGCTCCTATTTTGATTTTGGAATTCACTCTTCAGTTGTCAAAATGCCGTCCAAGCAAGAAGAGCAGCGTATCAAAATTTTGCTCGCGCATCGCGAAAATCCGAGCTACTCGCACGCAAAGTTGGCAAAATCGCTAAAAGTTGCCAAATCAACCGTTACAAATGCAATTAAAGTGTTTGGGGAACGTTTGTCGACAGCCAGGAAGTCTGGATCGGGGGGAAATCGAAAACCGGAAGCCGCTGAGATGACAAAGAGAGTTGCCGGTAGTTTCAAGCGAAACCCTAACCTATCTCTCCGAGATTCCGCAAATAAGCTGGGTGTATCGTCTACAACCGTGCATCGAGCCAAAAAACGAGCCGGACTATCGACTTACAAGAAAGTAGTGACTCCAAATCGCGATGATAAACACAAAATACGACGGCCAAAGCGCGCGATCCCGGAGGCTGTACACGGACGATGCTGACGAAGTTTGACTGCGTGGTAATGGACGACGAAACCTACGTCAAAGCCGACTACAAGCAGCTTCCGGGACAGGAGTTTTATACGGCAAAAGGAAGGGGAAAGGTAGCAGATATTTTCAAGCACACGAAACTGTCAAAGTTCGCAAAGAAATATCTGGTTTGGCAAGCCATCTGTACCTGTGGCTTGAAAAGCAGCATTTTCATAGCTTCCGGGACTGTCAACCAAGAAATTTACGTGAAAGAGTGTTTGAATAAACGTCTGCTGCCTTTCCTGAAGAAACACGGTTGTTCCGTACTGTTTTGGCCGGATTTGGCATCTTGCCATTACGGTAAAAAGGCCATGGAGTGGTACGCCGCCAACAACGTGCAGGTGGTTCCCAAGGACAAGAACCCTCCCAACACGCCAGAGCTCCGCCCAATTGAGAAATACTGGGCTATTGTCAAGTGGAATCTAAAGAAGACCAAAAAAACTGCTAAGGACGAGCAGCAGTTCAAGGCAAACTGGCTTTCTGCGGCGAAGAAGGTGGACAAGGTGGCTGTACAAAATCTGATAGCAGGGGTCAAGCGTAAGGCCCGGCAATTCGGATTTGGAAAAGCGGAAGCCTAACTTAATATTTTTCCTGAATTTTATACTAATTGAACTTGAAAAAGAAATTTAATTTGATTTTTTAAATAAACGATTTCACCGATTTACACGCGTTTTCCCTTGACCAAATTTTGACCGTATCACCCTTTATGACTATATTTTCCACATTTTCAAGATTATAGTTGATACGTCAAAAAGTGACTAGTTTTTATACACTAATAAAGAGTACTTTTTACGCCTTTTCAAGTATGTCAACGGCGTCAAAAATATGTGTAAAAAGTAGGCACCGCTGAGAAAACAAAATTAACTCTGCCCGTGACTTGATGCTGACGCCATTTTCAAAAACACATTTATTTTTGTAAGCACCGGGTATAAGTTCGGGAACAGTTTTGCAGTATGCAAAATGGAGAAATTATCCAGTGGATACAGACGCATTCACGAAATTGACAGGTAAGTTAAATATCTGCTATTGTAAGGTATTACAAATATTTAACACTATATGGAATAAAACAGGTCTTCCATGCCCGGATGCTAGAATTAGGGACGAATCATTAAGCTTTGGACCGAGCTTGGAGCCAATGTGCTGGTACTTCCTGAGCAAATCAATTACATTAATTTTTTTATTAAGATTAAGATTTAAGATAATTAAGATTAAAATAAATTGTTCCAGAGCGTCTGTAACAAAATGCGTGATATATTTTTAACGCAAAACCTCTGTATAGGCATTTGTATTTTTTTTTGTCAATGAATAAATATGGCTGTGTAATGTATTGATGTCTTTTTCACTTTTTTTGAATTTCGGAATAGAGCCGTTTTCAGCCATACACGAGCGATATTGATTTTCGAAATGAGTAAAAAGTATATGTACACCTTTTATGTTCTCAAAAGGAGTAAAAAGTATGCATACTAACTTTTCAAAAGGAGTAAAAAGTATACATATTTTATTTTTTAAAAGGAGTAAAAAATATGCATTTTACACTTTTCAAAAGGAGTAAAAGGTATGCACAGAATGACGTACATTCAGTTTACGCAAAAGGGAGTAAAAGTAATATACTCCTTTTTGGCGTAGTCCCAGTTTCCCTCGAAAAGGCAAACTTTATAGCCTTAAGAGCGTAAATTAAGATTACCGTGTAAGCAAGTGTGTACACAGAAAGAAAATTCGTTCATTCTATGCAAAAAATTCAAAGAGCTACGAGTAATTTGTTACCAATAAAAATGAAACGTCTCTCTGGTGGTTGCATGAACCAATGCCAAATCTACTTTATCGGCTCAAAATATAATTGAAAAAACAAAAAAACGCAATCACAAGAGAAGTGTTCAGCGTTTTATTTTTTAATGTCTCTGACATGGGATTCGATCCTACATTTTTAGGAAGAACTGTTATTGAGTCTGTGGTTGATCTTACTAAACCACGTTGACTCGTTAGAAGTGATTTGATTATTTTGCAAGAGGTTCATACTCTCGACAGGGATTTTATTTCTATTTTGGGATAAATTAGTGATTCCCGGCATTCCAGCAGGATCACCAACATTTAAGAGAACGATCGAATAGAAGCAGCGATTGGCTGGTCTTCACGAAATTAGTTTGTGCTTTGTACAAAATCGGTGTAATGTTAGCATTTTGTTAGATGACAAGCTATATGAATGTTTCATACAATTTACGAGATATTTGTTCTATGTACAAAATCTTTGTTCACGAAACGAGTAAAAGCTAATTCACGAAAATAAATGTTCAGTGAACAATCAAACTCCCCCGCTATGAGGCGACTCTATATCGACTTCTAAACTGCTTATTATCATCAAGTCACTCGCGACAAAGCGGAAAAATACGAAAATTCACAGTTTTTTTTTTTCATTAGGGCGAATCTAACATTGAGAGACTCTCTCCGGGCTCACCCTTTTTCATTCATTACAGCGCCATTATAAAACTTTCGAGGCATTCTTTAGTACAGATCGAAACACAACATACTCTACAAATAGTAGAATGAAAAACGTAAAGGTGATCGGAATATAAATGAACGAGAAAGTAGTCAAAGAGAGTCTCTCAATATTAGATCCGCCCTAGTGAAATAAAATCCTAGAATTTAATCATTTATGTCTGCGTGGCACAATACTAACAGCACTAACAAACACAACTAAGCTGCTATTAACTCTTCCTCTGGGTGCGGGGACGAAGCACAAAAACCAAAAAAACGGGGAAAAACTACCGACCATCACAAATTTTTGTAAGGAATCGATTAATTTCACTACATCTTAACAACACACACACATTTTATGATTTCACTGTTCGTTTAAGTTGAATTTCGAATATATTTTTTGATTTTATTTTCCGCGAAAAGGACGCAGCAGAAACAAAACACGTCAGTTTCCAAGCACGGTTTGCTGCGATTCTTTGCAATGCATAATTATTACCACTAATGAGTTTTAAACTTTTTGTCCTGACTGTGCTTTAATGATGTTCATTGAATATTGTTTTCGCAAAGGGCGTAGAGTTTTTTCATTATCGTAACAATTTACTTTGGGGTTTACGCCATATTGATTGTTGAAAATGTGAAAGGCGTAATTTAAATCAAAACATAAACTTGGCGTAAAATAAAAGGCAATACTCTCGTTACTTCACACTTTGCATAACCTTAAAATTATTACCTAAGCAAAAATTGTATAAAATTGCAGCAAGTTTTTAATCGCGATGCTCAAATACACTGAATATTTCACACGGAAATTTCCTTATTCCTGGTTGACATACTTCAACAGTTCCAATGCACTTTTGAGACCAGAAACTTTCAGATTGTGCATAAACCTTGTTTCTAAATAAAAACTTCGAAATTCTAACCCTAAGTGCAAGTGAATGCAAGTGACAACATATTTCGTTCTCAAAAATTTAACCCAAGACCACAACTCTCTAAACTCTAAGTTTCCGGAAATGTATGGACGCATTATTTGATACACATTTTTGAATATCATTGAAATTAAAAAAAAAAAAGATTGAAAAATCTTCCTTGATCATAAACTATAAGCAAAGAATTATAAGGCTCAAGCTCAAGTGCAGTCATAAATAATCACACACCTTACTTCGTCGGTTTCACTTCGTGCCAATCGGATTTCGGTTATCGCTTTTCCCAAATCGAGACCATAAAGAGCCTAACCTTACTCCTCTCAGGCTCAATGATCACATCAACCTCGGGAGTGGCACGTGATAGGTCATTCCCGAAAAGACCTTCGCAAATATTTCATGCCCACCGGCTTAAGATTACGGTTTTTACGTTGTATGCCTTTAATCGGAGCACCCGGCTACCGACGACGATTGAGGTCGCGACTGGTGGCAGGTCGTGATTTACGCGCGGTAGCCGGTCTTACATTTTATGTGTTCTCTATTATCAAACTTGACATCGATTTTACCTTTTCGGAAAGTTCACGCTACTGCTGCCATCGCTACCCCAGCCTCGCTGCCAGCGACATGCCAAAAGTGTATCGAAAAGCAAAATGTGACACCACTACCTGCTCGAATTTCTACGTCCACAATGGCCATCACGGACAAGATAACCGACAAAAAGGGGAGCAGGTCTATCCATTTTCGACTTTGCTACCACACCAATCGGTTAAAATACTTATGTCAAAACTATATCATAATTACTTTATGATTTCTAACATATTTCTCATGTCAGCGATGATTGATTACCGGGGAGCGCGCGTGAGCTGGAGAACTGGAAATATATTCGCACCCCTTTTGGCGAGAGCGTGCCTTCGTTGCTGTCCAGCTGATGATGGTTGGTGTGGATCGCGCTAGTGAAAGAAACCAAGTTCGATGATAATGGATCTTATCGTAATTAATCTGTTAGGCGGTGGTGGATAGTCGCGGTGATGGCTGGGAGGGTTTTTCGGGGTCCAATTTACGGTCCACGAGGCCGTCACATATCTGCCTAAATGGAGCGGGGTCGTAGCGAGTCATCGACAGTGCCTGTTGAAGTCAGGTGAACTTGATGTTGATTTCAGAAGTGTGTGCAGTGGCAGGGTAAGAGAAATGTTCACTTCTTCAGAATATGGAATGCACCTTCCCTATGCTACGGCACTGCTTTCAAAAGGTTGTGTCTCGTGTCCATACCAATTTCGGATTCCTTGAGGAATGCAACGTTTGAGTCACGCCCATATTGTGGTAAAACAATCGCTTATGGCTACCAGCAAGTCGCAATCCGGACTAGCAATCAAGATTGCTATCAACGTATTTCGATTGTACGAAATTTCCACTCTCATTTCATTCAACAACTCTGATCGTGGAGCTCCAGTTACGCGTCGGTTGATTACAGAAAAGATATGCCCAAACCATTTATGAGCCCAAACGGTTCGATTGATATCTGTATACGGTCAAATCGACCGACGGGGGCTGTTTTGTTTGCGCAACTCGATTGGAATGGCTGGCGCGCGTTGATGGTTTCAGATTTCTCGGGGAAATGATTTATTAATTAGTTCCGCTTTTGTCGGGCGTGTCGTCTGTGATTGATCAGCAGACGCATGCCAAGAGTGTTCGAAACCGAAATATACCGTTCGGGGTTGGCAAACAACTGAATCTATCCACCGTTGTTGGTGAGATCGAAGCGATTTTGGAGCAAAATTGTCTTCTACAAAGTAGTTTCTAATAATAAGGCCGTTCTTTAGGTATGAATGAAAACTAGGGTGGTCCTTGTTTTCAGAGAAATCGAAAATCTATCTTTTTTTTTAATTACAGAAAAAAGTCATATATTCTTGAAAAAAGTTGCAGATGAGAAAATTTTAACAACTTTGGTTGAACAAACTGTGCTGTAGCTTTTGAAATGACCGAATTAGAGTAATTTTTCCTACGTAGCTTAGGATGCCCCTATAAAAATCAGTTATTTTGCTCTAACTTTTTTATTTCAAATTTTTCAGGAAAGTTGTGTTGCCATTGATTCTAGAAAAATAATAGATATAACTTTTAATATACTGAAGTCGTTGCTATCGTATGTTAAACACAAGTTTTTTTTTATTAAGTAGGACTTTTACAAATGTTGACCTCTCTGGTTGGGGCAGACAGAAAACATATTTTTCTCAACTGCATTCGTAAGGTTTTAAATTATTGCATTTTATATTTGAAAACAGGAGAAATGTTATTTTCTTAAATTGAGTAAAACACTTATGAAAAGAGCGTAATTTTATAAGAAAATCGTAAATAACTAACGCTATCGGTTAAAGCTTTCGGCAAGATTTATAAAGACTGTATTCGATGAAATTTGGATATACAAAATAGGTCACCACAAATTTTCCTTGAGGCCTATTCTTTTCAAACTTTCTGGAAATAAAGTACTACTAAATGGTTAAGTTTTGACACATTGGTTTATTGAACCTCTTCTCCCAACTCAAATGCCCGCACCTTTGCCTTGACCCCTTTCATCAAATTTTGGGCAATGATAGGATCGACTTGCTTACTTACTTTTAATCACACTTTCTTTAGTTCAAGTTCATTTTCTATCAGTTTTGGAGTTTTAACGAGCTTTGACTTCATGATTGTCCAAAATTTTTCATTTGGGCGAAGTTCCGGAGTGTTTGGAGGGTTGACGCCTTTTGGTACAAAAACTACATTATTATCTTTGTACCAGTCTAAGACGGGCCGGGCATAGTGGCAAGATGCCAAATCCGGCCAAAACAGTGTCGGGCCATCGTGAGATCTCAAGAAGGGCAGAAGTCGTTTTTGGAGGCATTCGTCTTTGTAGATTTGTCCGTTGACGGTCCCAGAGGTGATGAAGGGCTGATTCATTTTGCCACATCCGCAGATCGTTTGCCAGACAAGGAATTTTTTGGCGAATTTCGACAGTTTCTTCTTCCGTACACTCTCCGGAACGGCCAACTTAGAGGTGGCGACGTAGTGTTCCTGTCCTGGCATTTGTTTGGTGTCGGCTTTAATGTAGGTCTCATCGTCCATCACAATGCAGAACGGTTTTGTGAGCCACTCCCTGTACAGTTTTCTTGCACGAGTTTTGGCCACCGAGTTCTGTTTATCGCTCCGGTTAGGTGCCTTCTGGACCTTGTACACATGTAATCCAGAACGTTTCATCGATTTCTGCACAAAACAAACTGAAACTTTCGCCTTTTTCGCAACATCCCTGATCGAAATGATGGGATAACGCTTAAATTGGTTCAATACCATCCTGGCCTTCTCCGGATTTGATGTGCCACGTATTTTGCCACTACTATTTTTCCGCTTGGTTGTCTTACGGTCCTTAAACGTTTTGATCACATGAGATACGGTTGAATGTGCGATTCCGAGCTGTTTTCCGATCCATCGATGAGAAGCGTTTGGGTTTTCGAAGTGAGTGCCCAAAATTTGTTGGCGCACTATTTCTTCATTCGAAGCCATCACTGAAATCACTCGACCGATTTTCACGAAACTCATTACACAATTGACACAACAAAAGGAAATACATTCAGTTAAAATTGCAATAATTTTTACCCACACGCTAAAAAGTTACAAACAATTGCTGGTGTCCAAATTTCATCGAATACAGTCTTTAGGTCAAAAGTTACATCTTTTTTAGTTCTAAAAACCATTTAGAGACAGCTTTGTTGGCAAATTTGAAAAAGAAAAGTTAGATTTTTAAATTTGTTTTTTTTTGTAGGTACACCCTAAGAGTAAACTGTCGTGATGAAGGTCTCTATCTCCGATATTATTTATGAGTAATTTCACTATTGGATTTTTTTGCTGTTTGATCAAAGTAACTTATAGTAGCTTAACGGTTTGTGCTGTTTCGTATTAGAGATTGAAAAAAAAAACACAGTTACTCTAGTTAGAACTCAAATCACACGGTGAATTTATTTGGTAGCTGCTGCAAATCAGAGTGATAATCGGCTACGCAAAAATGTGACTTTTGTAGTGAATTATCTAAAAATTTCACGGAAAAGGAAGCTAGAGCCATTTTCCATAGTTTAACACCGAAAAATTCGGATTCACAGCGGCTTCAAGTGTAAGGGCAGACGGTTGTTGTAATTCTGAAAAGGTATGTGAATTTTTTTTTTCGAAAAATCCAGAATTAGGGAAACGGAAACTATCTTGAGCTCAATAAGCAGACCTCCAGCGAAAATCGGTGAATATGCACTGAATACGGAACGCTGGATATACAAGTTATTTACAATTTATTCGTCCAGTTACCGTTAATCGTTTAACAACACATAAACCATTCGATTCTGATAATTTTCTTCCAATTTAATACGGAAAAGTTGCCACTGCCATGTATCTATATTAAGGTCTGTATCCACATTAATCCGCACACCTTAAAATCATTGTAATTTTTGAAATATTGCACGTAGGAATGAAAAATTTCACTGTGGTATAGCTGAGAGTGTATGATGAAAAACACTATGATTGATGTTGACATTTCATGTTTAGTATTCAAAATGGCGACGAAAGAAAAACAAGTGCTCGAGCAAATTTTGTACGGGCGTACGGCAAATCTTGACTTGTCAATACCGGACCTTTCAAAAACATTGGATTTGCCTAAATCCACTGATCATTATGTGCTCAAATTATTTGCGGAACGTTTGACGGTGGAGAGGAAATCGAGAGTTGACAAAAACATTGGACGCGCTGATCCTGTCATGCACCGAAAGGTGAAAAGGATATTAACGAAAAACCCAAATCTCTCCATTCGAACGGTGGCTTGTAAAATAGGGATGTCGCCTGGTTTTGTCCAAAAATCAAGGACTTAAGTCGTATAAGGTAAAAATAGTTCCAAATCGCAACGACAAACAGAACTTGGCAGCAAAACCACGGGTTAGACGTTTGTACTGCGAATATTTTACGAAGTTTTCATGCTTTGTTATGGACGATGAAACTTATGTCCTGGAGAATTTCAAGCAGCTTCCAGGGCTGGCTTTTTGTTCTGCTATGGCCATAAATGCTACAGCTGAGCATTTCAGAACGAATAAGGCATCGAAATTTCCCAAAAAACACCTTGTGTGGCAAGCAATTTGCTCGTGTGGTAAAAAGCGTAAATCTTTCGTCACTACAGGTACAATCAACAAGGAGATCTATCAGAAAGAGTGTCTGCAGAAGCAATTGCTACCCTTCATCAAAAGTCACAAAAAAAACCTTTGTTCTGGTCCGATTTGGCATCATGCCACAATGCTCAAACTGTGATGGAGTGGTACCAAGCAAATCAAGTGAACATTGTACCAAAAACCGCAAACCCGACCAATTGCCCAGAGCTACGACCAATCGAGAGATATTGGGCTCTGATGAAGTGGAAGCTTTCTGGAAAGAAGCAAGGAATCAAAGACATCAAACACTTCCTGCAAATTTGGACAAAGACGGCATCTACGATTTCTGAAGAGTCTGTACAAACCCTAAGGGACGGAGTTAAGCGCAAAGTTCGAAAATGTTATGCAAATACCGAATAACTATGTTTTGTCTTCACGAATTGTTTAAACACATACCATGAATCTGAAATAAACAACTACGACGGAAATATAATGCGAAATTAATGTTTTATTCATGTTTTGAGGGGTCCGGATTATTGCGGATTATTATTGAGCTGTTGAGAATTCAGTTAATTTTGACAGATTTCTGTAAAAAAATATGAGTGTCTACACAAGCATTGTTTGTTGGTTCTTATGTTGGTTTATATATAAAAAATATTGTATTATTTGCTAAAATAAAGGTTTAAATTCTTTGGTAAAATTGCAACCTAGCTAATTTCAAGCAACATTGTCAACAAAACATTTTTGTAGCTTTTGAATAATTCAATTTAGAACAATTTTCTCAAAATAACCTAGGGTGTTCTTTAAAAAAATAAGTTTTTTGCTCTAACTCTAAATTTGCAACTCTAAATTTGCAACCAAGGACCACCCTTGTTTTCATTAATACCAAAAGAACGGGCTTATTATTTGAAACAACTTTGTAGAAGACAATTTTGCTCCGAAACTTTAAACTTAGGCTGAAAACGTATCTTTCCAGCTAAATTCGCATTCTGGACCACTGTGCATTGGTGACATGGTTTCCGTTGCCTACTTAGATTGTAGAAGGAAATTTTCTCTTATCAGCATTAAGGTTGAAGACTTCGTAATTATTTTTCGAAATCAATGATTGCATTGTCCATGTATTGGTAAATCGATTTGAACATATGTGTAAGAAAATGAAAATCAAAATCTAGTCTGAAGCATACCAGTACACGTGTATCCGTATTCTAGACATCCCGAGCAGGAGACAACAACATATGAATACCTAATTTTGGTCTTGATATCTGGCCGTGGTATTAAAGAGCTCAGATTAAGAGGTAAAATACCTAAGCAAAATACCTAAGAATTGTAAGCAAAATATCTCTTGAATAACAGAACTTGTTATTTTGGATACCGGAAATATCTGAGAGGTACTATTTTGATATTGTCTTACCTCAATTTTGTATTCGCCTAACATTGGAGGAACATTTTTATGGTATTATTCTCAGGTATTTTACCTCTTTATCTGAGCTCATACATACCAAGGTCAGTTATCAAGTTATTCGGTCTTGCTCGGGATGTGTTTTCGTTGGTAGTATTGAAATTTTCTGCAATATATATTTGTTTTAATAACTCATGAGCTGAAATTGCTTGAGTATCGCTTTTCAATAAATGAGTTTTCATGTCACATGTGAGATGTTCTTTTCGTATGTATAAAACTTCATGATTTCGCAGAACTTTGTCTTCGGAAAACATTCTGAGGCTGTCTAGCTATACCGGCCATTAAGGGAGGCCCTGCGGGATCTGAGTTCCTCCGGGAAAGTGGCCATATTCAAGTCGTAAACCTGACTTGAGACATTTTAAACTTCATGATAAACAAATCCACTCCCAACGAAGACTACATCATTTCGGTCTAAGAACAAGCCCAGCTCTAAAAGCTGTGGAACGAGACGGATGAGAGGGCACGAGATGAAGAAGCTAAAAGAGGAGTTTAAATAGGAGAAGCGGTACCACGAACGGAAATAACAATTGTTAAAGGAGTACGAGAGCGAGATATCAACAGAGGGTGATGACGTCGAAGACAACGTGACTAAGATTCAGCAGTGGTTAGCCGAGACCGGACGTCTACGTGAAGATTCCTGATTAGCGGTAGAAGAGGCAGATGGGAAAACACCGAACCAGTCGGAAAAACCAAAGGAGCACCAAGCTCCGGATGTCATCCAACGGCAGCGAAATCTAGCAATTCTTTGCAATACTCTGTTCGATTAAGGCCAACCTGAGTAGTTTAGTTCCGCAATGTGTCCATCAAACAAACCAGCGTTTGTACAAGCACCGAATCGTGATTTTCAACACAATCTTTTCATGCGAGGTTCTCGTCGTCGGATTACTGCCCACCTCGATTGCACCGCAAGTACAGTTAGAACCTCTTTCATCGGTAGACCATCGCCACGAGGCTAGACTATCGTTTTTACCAGCGTTCTCAAAGAGTACGA
Source organism: Aedes japonicus (assembly GCA_034211315.2). Classification (NCBI taxonomy): domain Eukaryota; kingdom Metazoa; phylum Arthropoda; class Insecta; order Diptera; family Culicidae; genus Aedes; species Aedes japonicus. Next base: position 77,534 of record JASCZW010006503.1, read on the forward strand.
GAACCAGAGGCTGGCAGTAGAGCTTTGTACGCACCGGAACTGAATCCGAGCCTGCGGATCAGTGATCCGCGATACGAGTTGTATTATCGCCAGCAAATGCAGCAACAGTGTGGAGCCAGACCATCGTTCGTTCCTTCGATGAACCTTGGTACCCTGGAGGAAGCCAACCAATTCATTCCAGGTCAGCGTTCGACTCCGATTCGATCGGAGCTTCCGAAACTAGGCACATCAGTCAGATTTTCAGAGGAGACAATCTGTATTCTAAATCGAAGCCAAATCGCTGCTGGACAGGTGGTGTCCAAGGATTTACCCGAGTTCAGTGGACTGCTGGAAGAGTGGCCTCTAGTCTACACCATGTTTAAACCGTCTAAGTAGATGTGCGGATTTACGAATGAGGAGACTATACTGAGACTGCGTAGGTGTCTGAAAGGAAATGCGCTGGAGGCAGTGCGATGCGAGCTACTTCATCCGTCGAACGTAGCAGACGTGTTGTCCATTCTGAAGATGCTCTACGGCCGTTCAGAAGCAATCGTACAGTCCTCCGTTAAGAAGATAAGGAGTCTACCCTCGCCGAACATGGACAAACTTGAAACGGTTTTGAACTTTGGGCTAATGGTGAAGTAGTGCTACAAGCAAAGCATGGGAAGTCGACGACGATCTTTACAACTAGACTAGGCGAGACTTGTTCGGAATATACCACACCCCAGTCTCGCCACGTTCAGTGCTTGGCTTAATACAGTAGAGGAAGATGCAGGTGATGTTATAGTGGATACAGATCGGGATCAACAAAGCCGGGATCAACCAAAAGGGACGGATTTCTTCACTGCAATTCAGATTCAAGCAGTTTCAAAGCGATCGAAGGGTTCAGCAAATTGGAACCGTTCGTTCCAAAGTGCAAAGGGAGTTGTCCAACAGTTGGAAAATGTAACAGATTTGAAGGTTTCGACTAAGATTCGAAATAGGCCACGGTGAAAGAGTGTAAGCTTTGCCACAAGTGTCTTCGACGGCATAAGGGTTTGTGCAAGGCACAGAAGATATGCTGTTCGAACGGATGTACATTCCTGCAACATCCTCTGCTCCACACTCCGGAGAAGTATTAAGACTCTAAACCATTGACGTCGGAACCTTCTACTACGTCTCCCTCAGAACCAAAGGGACCATAGCCGAGTTGTAACGTCCACCAAGGACTGCCGACTGTCCTATTCCGTATCTTTCTGGTTGTGCTCTATGGGCCGAAAAAGACAATACGAACTTACGTGTTCATCGACGATGGATCCGAGCTAACTCTGATCGATCAAGACTTAGCCAACGAACTACGCGTCGAAGGGCTGAAGAAACCCTTGTGTTTGAAGTGGACTGGTGGAATCCGGAAGGTAGAAAATGAGTCTCAACAAGTGAATCTTCAGATATCAGGTCGTCAAAGCCCGAAGAAGTACGATCTGTATGGAGTTTACACAATGTCATCCCTACAAATTCGCTCGCAAACGCTTGTGCAGTCCGAGATGCAGAACAAGTATACACACCTATCTGGAATGCCACTCGAACCATATCATGACATCAGTCCTCGGATTCTCATTGGTTTGGACAATGCTACCTCGGCCATGGAATCAAGAGTCGGGAAGGTAAGCAAAATGAACCAACCACCGTTAAGACTAGCAGTCGGATACCTGAACCACCACAGTGTCCAAACCTGCGAGTGTAATCGGGAGAACGATGATATCCACAAGGCAATGATATCTTACTTCGCGCTTGACAGCATCGGCATTGTCAAACCAAACAAGCTTCTGCTAACACAAGAAGAACAACGGGCTCAAAAATTGCCACGATCTCACACCAGCTTCATTTATGGGAGTACGAGAACGTCCGACTCCCGGAGAGTAGAGCGATGGCTCTCCGGCGATGGAAGCGATGGAAGATCGAATGAATAAGGATCCGTTGCTAGCTGAAGGCGAAGATGCAAGAATACATCAACAAAGGCTACGTCAGCAAGAAGTCCTTGAGTCACATTCAATGGTATCTTCCAATATTTTTCGTGGTAAATCCAAACCAACCAGAAAAGATGCGCCTGGTATGGGACGCTACAGTTGCAGATCACGGTGTTTTTCTCAACTCGGTTCTCTTAAAGGATCCCGACCAGCTGGCCTCACTTCTGTCCGTGTTAATCCGCTACAGAGACTTCAAGGTGGCATTATGCGGAGATATCAGAGAGCTGTTCCACTAAATTCTAATGCTACCTGGAGCCCAACATTTTCAGCGCATCTTATGGTCGCAGGAAAACGAAACTTTACCCAGTGTATACGTCGTTCAAGTGATCACCTTTGGAGCCTGTTGTTCGTCGAGTATGGCGCAGTATGTCTAGAACACGAATGCTAAGCGATTCGAACAGGAACATCCAGAATCAGCCTACGCCATAATTAAGTGACACTACGTTGATAATATGCTGGTGAGCACAGAGATGGAAGAATAAGCAGTGAAACTAGCTGAAGAGGTGAAGAAAATTCATAAATTATGTTGTTTGAGATACGAAACTGAAATACCAACTCCAAAACAGTTGAAGCAACGATTGAAGGAGAATCCAGGGAAGAAATAAACCTAAGTATTGGCGAGGAAGCTACAAGAAAGTTCTCGGGATGTGGTGGAACACCTTAACAGATCATTACACGTATAAGTAGTCATCCCGGTACGACGAAGCTCTTTTGACCGGAAGCCATGAAGTGAGAGGTTCTTCGCATGCTTGATGATGGTCTACGATCCTTTGGGGTTTATATCACACCTACTGATGTTCTTGAAAGTACAGCTTCAAGAGATTTGGAGAACATCGATCGGCTGGGATGATCTGATCCAAGACGCACAGTTTGAAAAGGGGCTGACATGGCTGGCAGTGTTTCCACAAATGAGGTCCGTCGAAGTTCCTCGATGCTATTGGTCCATAACATCCGTTGCGACCGACATATAGATGCACACGTTCGTGGACGCCAGTGGACTCCGTAAACCTTCGATTAACGGAGAGAAACGTGATCGAATGCGCTTTGGCCGGGGCTAAAACTAGAGTGGCTCCGCTGAAGTTCTTGTTCATCCCACGGTGCGAACTTCAGGCAGCACAACTGGATGTTTGGCTTGCGGACACCATTCTGACGTCACTGTCCATAATGGTTTTGAAGCGGTTCTTCTAGATGGATTCTAAGGATGTGTTATGTTGGCTAGGATCGGATCATCGACGATACAGCCAATTTGTCGTCTTTCGGGTCAGCGAGATCCTAGTGTCGATGGAGAAAAGTACCGACGATGTAACGAAGTGGGCACGGACTCCAGGCTTATCTGCAGACAGTCGCTGGTTCAGAGGATCAGAATTTCTACGAAAAAAAGCAGGAGTGGCCGGTTTCGGAAGAGTTACTGATGAAGAGCTACGCCCACACTTACTGCTCCACGAATCGACAAGAAAACCAGTGATCGATCCGTACAACTTCTCAAGTTGGATTGCTCTCCTTCGTCGCACAGCGTACATCTTTAGGTATATTGACAACCTGAATCTCGGCTGAAGGCGACCTACCATGCCGTTCGAAGAAACTGCCAGCATTGCAAGAACCAACAAGCAAAACCGCAACCACCAATAATGGCCGATCTCCATCATCACGTCTGGCTGCATTCAGTCATCCTTTCACGTACATGGTGGATTACTTTGGTCCCATTCTAGTTACGGTGGGGCCGACATTCAGAAAATGCAGGTGGGGGGTCTCGCAACTTGTCTGACCACACGCGCCATCCACCACGCGTAATCACGTTCAAGCACACCGATCTTCACCGACTCCTGCGGTAACGGCAATCAGAAACATCATGGTACTAGAAGGTGCGTTCCAGCTGTCATCTACCGCAGAGGACCGTAGACCAATTTCCAAGGTGCCAGCAAGGAAAACTAAAAGCGGCTACCCTGAAGCTCGATCGGGAGCAAACCAGCAAGGAGTTCGCTTCACGACAGTCGTACCCATTGGACGCCTTATTCCCGCTCTGTTTCACCACATATGGGTGGAGCATGGGAACGGCTAATCGGAAAAGCGTGAAGCGAAACCTTCCACGCAAGGGTGCAACCCTAGCAGATTACCGTAACCGACGAAGTGCTACTGAATGTGCGATGAGCAGAGGCTGAAAACATAATTAACTCTCGACCATTGACCGATCTCTCTCCGTAGCACAAACGATGAGTCGTGCCCGTGCTGACGCTGAACCACTTCCCTGCCGGGGCTGCAGCAAACGGTCTGCGACCATGCGGTACCCTTCGACGACACGTCCTGTACCGCGGCGGAGCTGACCTGTTGGATCTCAGTCGCCAGATCATGCAGCCGACCAATACTGGTGCCACAGTGGCTACGTGACTATATGCCTACTATCACGCGTCGAACCAAGTGGTTCACACCAGTTAAACCGATCTCCACTGGAGACATCGTAGTTATTGTCGCATCCGAAGCCTGCCTCGAAACCTGTTGGCCGAAGGTAGAGTGATCGCTACACATCAAGCTGCTGATGGACAGGTACGTTGGGCGACGGTTCGAGACAACAACCGGGATATACGAGCGCCCTGCAGTTTCGTTGGCTGTGCTCGACGTAGGCGCAGCAGAGTGAATACGCTATCGGAGCATCCATCGCGCATTTCGGGGGGAGTGTTAACTGCGCCACGTCGGCTATTTAAGCGTGAGTAGCCCCACTCGATACTGCTGTACTGTGTGGCCATACCCAACGCTCGCGAAGGGGATCACCAGCACCTCTAGACATAAACAAACCAATGAATAAAGGAAAACAGAAAAATCAACAACTTGGCAGCCATCTCGAAATCGTTCAGAAGCAAATTGATTAAAGTTAGTGCTATCCAGTGTCCAATTGAATTTCATTTATCACTTATTACTAGTTTATGAACTTTGTTAATTGAACATGAATTTACCTGAATTTAGAATCGAAAACTAGCTTAAACAACTAAATGTAGGTAAGAGATCTCGTACGAGTATTGAACTGAAGATCAATTATGAAATATTGTACTTAATCTAGACGGAAAGATGCAGGCGGTTTTGGAACCTGAAAGCAATCCATGATTACCATCCTTACTGCTAACCTACAGGTGAGGAATTTCGTAACTTTATTTACACAACTGACCTAGAAAAATTACCATAGACAGGCTTCAAGCATAAACGAACATTCAACCAGTAAACAGTTGCGAGAGATAACCATAAAATTAGAAACACTAGAAGTAAGCAACAATTCATCCACCTTGATTGAAATTGTATTAAGAGATTTGTTTTCGCAGGAATTTTATAATTTATCTCCACCGAAGGAATAAATTCATGGAATTTGGATTCTAATTGTTTCTCTACGTAACAGCGACAATTGATACGGTCCGTGTTTGAAGAGCAGGCAGTTACCCAAAGGTGCTCTTTGATTGGTGCATATTTTTGTATTCTTCCCAGCGTTGGAAGTAACGATCTTTGATGAAGTTTGCAGAAGCAGATAATTTCTCATCGTATACGTGAACCATCACTACACGTTTCTCTTCATGTCTATTCGCCCGTCGCAATAAAATTACTGTTCACTCCCTAGCGCTTCGCATGGAGATGAGAAATTATCTTGCTTCTGCAAAACTTCGCTCAAGCGTGCTGGTGGAAAACCATATTTCGGGCGAGAAGCACGACAGCGACGCTGGTTATGATGCATGACAAGATCTAGTTTACGATAGTCCAACACGACTAACAGGGGACCGGATAAGCGTTGATGTCAAATATTATAACGAGTGACGATCAAAGCAGAAGGGTGGTTAACGAGAAAGGTATATAGAACGATGGACCAGCCGGAATCAACGCGTGCAACAAGAAGCATTCTTCCCGCATACAGATTCGCAGAATCTGCACTGTGCGGCTTTCAATGCACTTTTTCGCCGGTACCACGCCTGGAGATTCGAAGCGATTCTTTTAGACTGCCGTAGTTTTCGGTTGTTGTTCCACTACTACGCTTGTTTTGATTTGCTCGATCCAACGGTGTATCGCTAGTAACCAATGTAACGTTACGTCAAAACAAAGTATGAGCCAGTGAATTTTTGAGCAAATTCTGATAACCTTTGTGATCATTCCTCCCTGACCATTGACGCGAAGTTTCTTACGTTTTCACGTTCCATTTTCCGAAGATATTTCCAAATTTCAAGACAGTAACATTTGCTAAGTTATTCATTCACTTTGCCAGGCCGCACACTTTCTTCTTGATGTTCCTCAATAATAGATTTTGGACAACTGTTCCATCGATGCTTCTGCTCGGCATTTCCCCAATTCTACCTGAGTCTGTTCTTCCGAGGTTTTGCATTTATCAAAACCCAAAAACTTTTCAATCGGCCTTATTTGCGAACAATTTGGAGGATTCATCACCTTCTCTACAAACTCGACTCCGTTCTCGCGATACCAGTCCATTATGGAACGCGCATAATAGCATGACGCAAAATCAGGCCAAAACAGCATCTTACGTTTGTGCTTTCGGATGAGAGGTAGCGCACGTTTTTGAAGACATTCCTTCCGGTAAATGTTGGCATTCACGTTCGCATGAGGAAAGGACGCGAAGATCTTCGCGTTATGAACCATTCCGATCGATGTTCGACAGTGTTTTGCCCAATCTCTAGTCGACAACTCTATTCTTCTATCAAATTGCTCACTAACCTTTTTGTACAAATCTGGTTTTGATGGACCAGGTTTACGACCACGAACAGGTAGATCCAGCAACCTATTATGTCTCCCGAATTGTTTCAACGTATTTTGAACCGCATGAACGTGAAATTCTCCCTCAAACCTCAAACCTTTCATTGGTGCACTTTCATTTGTTTACTATGCCGAGAACACGCACAAAAAGGACAGCTGCCATAATAAGTCATAGTCTATTTCGCAAAGCAGCTTCAATGTGTACCCATTAAAAAACGATACGGTCTTTAGATGGAGCTTGGCGATAGTTTCCTTCTTCAATGGATTTGAATTCACTCATTCGTTCTATTTAAAGATCTGTACTGGCTCCGACCACGCCACCACGGTCTTCTGGGAAGAGAAGGGTGATAAGTTTGACAATAGTTTTTAGAGACAATGTTTTTCCCTGCGGTTCCACAATTGCAAAGTGGGTTGATGTGTTAGGGAGGTTGTTTTTTTTGCCTAGACTACGTCTTAAGACAAGGGCAGATTGAGGGGTAATGAATGCTGTTGTATAGTGGAGATATCTTCTCCTGCTTCTTCAAATAATTTCGTGACCAAAAACGACGGATGATATGATCAAAAAGCACCCAAGGAACTGAAGAATATGCCTACAAGCTTCTATTTTCAACGATGGCAAAGTTCCAGCTAACTTCCACAAGGCGGCGCAGCAGGGAGTAAAGTAAAGAAAAAAACTTGAGTGATCACAGACGTTGCGAATCAAAACAAACCCAAAAAGGAGAGAGTTCCTCTCCCATATGCGCATCAAAACAGAGTATATACAAACTACCGCTAGAAACTATCACACAGCTATCAGTCGGTACATAAGAGCAACGAGCCAACACGTTTCTTTTAAGCCTGTAAGGAGGTGGCGGATTCGTCCGTGCCTCATGACTCGCCCACAGCGGGATGTCAGGCAGGCAACGCCCGCAGCCCGAAGTACTACTTTATCCCGTGCCCTTTCGTTAATTTTTTCAATACTTCTATTCTGCTTCCAGCCCACCGTAACACCAACGGAACCTCCAACACTTTCTCTTTAGGTATCTTTCATTTCGTAGCAAACATTACTGTCCACTCTTGGTGCCTCATGGCGATGAGCGAACATCTCCCTCTACATCAGGGAATAAAGTATTTTTGAGCAGTTTTTAATTTCCTAATACATAAAATGCAATATGATTTGCTAAAATATCTTTTTTCCGTTCTTTTTTACCATCCATCCGAAAATAGTTGCTTGTTTTTAATGCGCGCATTTTAAGCGTTTTTCGGCATTTTGATATAGATATTTGCTTATACGCTCTTAAACATATGTATTTAATTTAGGTGGGTATATTTATTTTGCAACATTTTTGGGTGATGCTTTTGGTTTTATTCAGAATTGCCACCAAACATAAATATAAAAGTGTTTTGCAAATGAACATTGTAAGAGAATGAGAAATAAAGTAAATGTTTGCATTATGTCATAGAATATAATGACTAAAACCAACAAAATCATGTAAATCCTTAAATTAGGTCAAGGGTGGATATACTTATTTTTTACAAACTGTAGAAAATTGATTTTTCATTTCAATATTTTCAATGAGCAACTTTACCATTTTCAGTTTATTATTCAAATAAAAACCCTAAAGAAAAGCAACAATAACTGTGCCGAATTACAGGAGACAATTTGGATAGTGAAAATATTCTTGTTATTTTTTTTTCTGACCCAATGTTGCAATGCTTTGGTAATTTGTGAAGAAAAATTAAGAATTCTCAATTTTTTTTACTGAAATACAGGAGTTACACTATGGAAATATTTGTAGATACCAATATCGTCTTTCTTTTCTGTTTTTTTTTAAAGAATGTAATACACATGCAATAGCTAAAAAAAGTCCTACTTTCTTTTTTTTTACTTATTTCTGTTCGCACCGAAGAACGTTAAAACATTACCACGACTTTGCTAATTTTACCGGCCTATAGCAGAAGAAGACGCATAAATGGGAGGGGAAAGCTTTACCCACAACCGCTGAATTATGTCCAAATACACGATCCTTCAAATTACAGTACGTGTCATTCTCGATCGCTTCGCCTCTTGAGGTTTGGGTTTCTGGTGCTACTCGGCTCTTTCGTTGCGATTGATTGATTTGGATAAAAATAAAAATTCATTCATTTGAATGAGTTACATTAACATCGCGGTAATGACCAGTCAGCTAAACAGTAAGATGCCCACGATGCTAGCGATACATATTCTGGTCGAAGCCTACCCAATAGGCCAGGTGATGAGCTGGCCCTGCGTTAGGAAAAGCAATTTACTTCTCTTGGAGCTGGAACGATGCTCGATACCCAGCGTGACTCTGGACATTCGAAGGGATGAATCATTTTTTCTATGGGCAAAATCGATACGTGGATCTCTGAGGCAAGCAAAAGTAACTGGGAGGATTGTTATTTTGCTGCATTCGCAGCAAATTACTGAGTATGAATAACACATCAATTAGTTCGTTGCGCTGAGTTATCATATTTTCGTTTCACTGGGGCTGTTTTCGGGGCTTCTGTTGACCTCTGCCTGGGATTGTTTGAGTTTATGGTAATGCAGAGAAAACGATCGAATAGAAATGCACCGTGAAAGACATTTTATTGGATTTTGATTTCTATCAAATTATCAACCCAGTTGCGTAGAAAAATACGCCAAAGTTTAAAAAAATCCTTGTGTTGGAGTTCAGAGGTTCGATTGCTGAACGTTTTATCGGCTTAGCATAAACTTGTGCTCGGTTGACAAGTTTGCAACAATGCGCTAAAACGGTTATCTCCCTTGTTGACTCAAGAACTCTTGGATTAATATTCATCAGATTATGCTTGGCAGCCATAAATGTACGAGTCCCCGTATGGAAGCATAGCTTTGATTGAACAAGACGCACTCCTTCTTGGACTGCTCGTTGCCAGCAGACAGCCGCTGTTTGTTGGTAGCTGTAGGTATGTACAAGGGTTGATTCTTCTGGTTGCTTCGTGCATCATTTGAACTAGCTCAACTGTGTGACACTTGCCAGTCTGTGGTGGCGCTTCCATGGGGTGGAAGACACTGTACATTGATTGGTTTGTGGAATTTGGCGAAAAGTTCCTCTTCCGTCAACGAGTTGCACGAAAGGAAGGGTGCATGCATTTGAATGTAAAATTTTGTTGCATAAATGTTTATTTGCGGTTTTGTGTAGTGAAGATTTGGATGTTGTTGTCTTAGCCTTTTGTGGAGATGAATAGGCAAACGAAAGTAGCTGTAACAAATAATAGATCCCTGAAGTACAATTTTCTTACGCATGCATTGCCTTATCATTCAAACGCAGTTGTATTCTCGATGCATCAATGGATTTACGTTTTTCGAATGTACATCAAATTGAATTGTGATATATATGAAAAACATATTTGTTCATTATTTTCATAGTCGTTCTGCAATTTTATTTTCGAGTCGAAAAGAATGAGAATTGCATGATCTCACGTATTGAATCAAGATACACAGAAACAGATTTCATATCGTTTTCACGAATAAAAAGTAATAAAACGAATAGTTTATGCATTTCAATAATCCATGACACTAATTGATTATTTCATAATGAAAATATGCGAACCTTTAGTTAAAAATGTGATTTTTCTTGGAATAAAAAAAAACCCCAATCTTAACTAACCAAAATCAACTTATTGATCATAGGTACAACATCATCTCCGCAGTCAACACAAAATCGTATAAATAAGTGTACCGTTTAAAAATCGCACACACTCAAATTGCCGTAAGTGTCTGAAGAAGTGCATCGGCACTGAAGTCAGTCTGTAAGTAGCAGACGAAATAGGCCTATCTGTCAAAAGATAAGCTTGTAGTGGAATTAAACGGAATTTGCTCGCGTTTACTAGCGAAAATTTGAAAAAAGTGTTTCAATGTTTTATTTTTTATATTTTTAAAAAGTGATCAAATGAAGTGTTAATTTTTAAATTCTCCTAGTTTCCCAATCACGATCGTTCTACTAATACGCTCAAAAAAAGTTTTTTAAAATAGTGTTTTTTTTTTAAAAGTGAAAGTACTCTATGTGTTGATTTCATCATGTACGGAAAAAGTTTTCAAAATGGTGACGAGAGAACAGTGCGTTTGCGGAAAGGTTTTGCCCGAGTACTTTGAGAATAAGGATCTGTGCATCGTGCCATCGGAAAAAAAGTTGGGAATAACGAGTTCCACGGTGTCTGGTATCATTAAACGGTTCGAAGAATAGGTGGTATTTAAAGAGTGTCTCCAAAAGCGGCTTCCCTCCCTCTCCTGAAGGTTCATGACGGACCAAAGAACTTCTGGCCGGACTAGGCATCATACCACCACACGAAGGCCACGCTAGAGTGGTAAAAGTCGAATGATGTCGATTTCGTGCCGAAAGCTATGAATCTCCAAAATTGCGCCCAATAGAAAGATACTGAGCCATTATGAAGGAGCACCTTCAGAAACGACCAAAAGTGGCGAAAAATGTTAAAGAAATGGAGAAAGCATGAGTTTATAAGGCCTGTACTCGAAAAAAAAAATGCACCAGACAGAAGTGTTCGCCAAAAATTTATTTTAAGTCAGATTTTCTGGAAACTTCCAGGGAATGAACTTATACATATGGATTGTGTTTCGGCATAATTACTCTATTCAATTTGCTTTCCATCGCTGAAAGCCCACACCTTTATCTTAAGACCCCTCATTACATATTGTGCAATGGTGGTGCCGACATTTTTGGTCACATTCATCCATTCTTTCTTCAAATCCAGCCCGTTCTTAAGCACCTTGAACGATTTTCGAACTCTGGCCTTCATTATGTCTCTGTACCAATCCAACGTCGATTGCGCGTAATAGTATGATGCCAGGTCCGGCAAAAATAATGTCTCGCCTTCGTGAGGCCGCAGGAAGGGTAACAGACGCTTCTGGAGGCACTCGGTGCGGTAAATTTTGCTGTTGATGGTACCCGTTGTGATGTACGGTTTACTCAGTTTACAGCATGGGCTATGGCCTGCCAGAGCAAGTATTTTTTGTCCACTTTCTTTTTCCTTATGTCTGCCGGAAAATTAAACCGTGATATAGCAAAGTAGAACTCCAGCCCCGGTGTCTGCTTTGATGTAGGTTTTGTCATCCATAACCACACACATCGGTTTCGTTGACCACTCTCGATACAGCTTCCTTGCGCGAGATTTGGCCGCCGTGTTTTGTTGATCACTCCGGTTTGGTGCCTTGCGGACCTTGAATACACAAAGCTCAGCTCGTTTCATGGTTTGCTGGATGAACCAGGCGGAACACTTTGCCTTCAGAGCCACGTCACGAATCGAAAGGTTCGGATTACACTTGAAATAATCCAACACCTTCCGGGCCATCACAGGGTCAGCTGTCTTTGATTTTCTTCCACTTCCAGCCCACCGCTCGTCATCTGGGACTTCTTAAACGATCTTACCACCCGAGAAACAGTTGTATGGGTCATTTTCATTTGTCTTTCGATCCATCTCATGGTCGCAGTCGGATTTTCCATGACGGCGCGCAAAATTCTCCGGCGATTTTCTTCTTGTTTCGATGACATGGTAACAATTCACTCAAAGCTTAGATTTTACTCAGATTTTCATCATTTTGTACTCACGAACAAAAAAGTTACACCCGGATAAAAATGGTGCATTTATGTTCGAGTACAGGCCTTATACAAGAAAATGTCGATTAGGTCATGCAGAACCTTATGGCTGGGGTTAGAGGCAAGGTTCGCGCATTCGGATATAATGCCGATATACATGCATTGAAGGCTTCCAAAACAAACTTTAATTGCATATTTTTGCTACCTGTCAATTTGGTGATAGTCGGAAAAAAACCTCTTTTTTTGAGAATGCATTTTGTGTGTGCGATGTTTAAACGGTACCCCCTTTATGATAGTGTATATTTGCACGACGTAGAGGCAATATACGCATATTCGTTCATTTGGCTCTATGTAAAATGTACGCATATCGCCTCCATCAACGATTGCATTAAAAAAATGGACAGAAATTGAAAAAAAAATGGATTTTTCATGGGTTTACCTTCTCCCGCACTGACAAAACTACCCATGCAGCATCAATCATAGTAACCCATGAGTCAGCAGACAAGATCTTGGCACTATTAGAAAACAATCAGAGCATCGTAAGAAAGCCCGGTTCTGAACGGTTGACGACCCTGATCGACAAGAAGCTACAAAGGATGCTGAAGAGGAAGACGGATCAACCGGCCAAACAGTGAAAAATCTGGCAAACATGAAAATGTCAGGAAGCGGAAGTCGCGTCCACTAGCTTCGGAGCTGCAGGCAATGACGCTACCGCAGCGGCTGAATATAATGGTCAACTCGATTTTCCCGGCGAATCGCGACGTGGCGGTGGTGAATGACGACGAGACCTCTCTCACCCTACTCGAAGCGATCCTTGGAGGAGATGAAGCGGCTGAATATCGATGTGGTACGCAAGTCAGCAAATCCGCCCAACGTCCCCCAATTGCGTCCCATCGAGAATTTCTGGGCCAACCTGAAGTGTAAGATCTACTTCACCAATTTTGAGGAATTGGTAAGTAAAACGAAGAAAGAACTCAAAAACTGCCTACACGCATGTTTTCGTCCACCATAATGTGTCGGTTAACTCCCGGAAGGCCGCTCGCAAGGGCGTAGATTTTTTTTGTAAGTAAGCTTAAATAATTACCTTCCATGGGAAATTTATCAAAAGCAATTATATGTCTTAGCTTTTTTTTTATCACCATCCGAAAAAAAAGTCCATTTTTTTATGCAAACGTTATGCGCTATTCTAAACGATCTTGTGTTCACTGCTTCTGCTATTTTCATTGGTATTATCATGTTTTCATTCACTGAGTAAAGAAATATAGCAAAAATGTTAATAAATGTTTCTTAGGAATTCTCTAAACTCATTCGCTACGAGAAACAAAATGAATTGCAACAACCAACTTTATGAAAAACGCAAGTTTTTTCAAAGATCATAGAGGCATTCATAAGAAAACCTTAAGAAAAACATATATGTTTGTATAAGAAAATCGTATTTCGTTCAATATGATTTTTAAGTAAGTTAAGTTTCCTCAGGGGCTCGGGATTATTATTTCTGGGCTAAATTTTGAATGTTATACATGATTTTATCATAAATGCATTAACACAACTAAAATTCGAAACATAGATGACCTGTAAAGAGTGTACGGAATCAAATTGCGACACACACAAATATTCGGCAAAATTCGCCCGTTCAATCAATCATCTTCAAACTATCAGGGAGCAACATATTTTCTCATGTTTGTTTTATTAAATTTCAATTCCCTATCCAAATGCACGAACCTTCTCCTTTACACTACTCATAAAGTTCTGTACAACATTTGGACCAACTTTTTTTTTTGCGTGGCAATCCATTTTTTCTTCATATCTTCCTCCGATTTTACTTCCTTAGGATGCTTCCGAAGTGCCTGCTTCATGATGACCCAGTACTTTTCAATTGGGCGCACTTCCGGTGCGTTCGGGGGTTGAGATGCTTCGGATCGTAATTGACCTCCATAGCCTTGTACCACTCCAACTCCTCTTTCGAATAATGGCACGAGGCTAAATGCGGTCAGAAAATCGTAGAAGAGGAAGCACGCTTTTGGAGGCATTCCCTCTGGTACACCTGCTCTTTGATCGTTCCATTTGTCACGAATGGGGTGCTCCGCTTTCCACACAAGCAAATTGCTTGCCAAATCATATATTTTTTAGTAAACTTTGACATCTTCTGCTTTCTAACGTCCTCAGGGACATCGAATTTATGATGAGTAGTGGAACACTGGAGCCCCGGAAGCTGCCGCAAGTCTGCTTTTACATACGTCTCATCATTCATAACGAGGCAATGTGGTTTCGTCAACATCTGGGTGTAGAGCTTCCGTGCATTTGTTTTACCTACCGAATTCTGCCGTTCATCGCGATTATGCGCCTTTTGGACTTTATACGTGTGTAGCCTTCACGTTTCTTCGCATCTTGCACGAAAGTTTTGGTTAGATTCAGTTTCTTTGCCACATCTCGAACTGAACTGTTGAGATTCCTCTTGAAAGCTTGAACTACCCGCTTGTGATCCTTAACACTATACGGAGATCAATTTTTAACACGTTTTTCTTTCCGACCGATGGTCAAACATTCGTGGTACCGATTTAAAACTCGAGACACCGTAGAATGTACCAGCTGTACCAGCATCCTGCTGAAGGCACGATGAGAAACATCCGGATTTTCGAGGGACGTGCCCAAAATTTCTTTGCGCCGCTGCTGTTCTTTCGACGCCATCTTCGCAACAAATGCACATCAGCCAGTGAAACTTACACAGCGTGAACACATTGAACTAATTCCACCCAAAATTTCAATAGAAAATACCCAACGGGTAAAAAGTTACAGCCATTTAAAAATGGTGCAATTGGATTCCGTACAACCTTTAGGATGTTGCTGGACTCTGTTGAGTTTCTTCCAAAATCTCAAAAATATCTTAAAGCAACCCTGTTAAATCGAGTCACTCCGCTATAAGGGTAAAAGTCCAGGCCTTCACCAACCTGAGCGTCTGTTCTCCATGTCTGGGGTGGCTCAAACGGCGTCTGTTCTCAATGATAGGGGCGGTTGATCATCATCCTCGTGCCAGTTTGGGACAATAAACAAAGCTGTGCACGATGGTCC